>OMNN01080835.1:0-25749 GCA_900302755.1 Chromis chromis | reverse complement strand
ACAATCAGTAACTTTTACAGTTGCTCCCTATGAAAAAACATGTTATCCATTCACAAATATGACCTTTTTCATGAATATTACCACCACCATAATTTCGAAGTGTTACTATTGGCTTGGAATTTTTCATTTATATATGCATGAACGGTGGAAGAAGCTCCATATCCATGCGCCATCTTGAAATACATTGGCCGATAAGGGACATACAGGATTCCTTCGCCTTTCTCGTTTTCGCGTTTTCGTTGTCACATGATCTCACAGGTGCTAAAGACCTGATGAAGGAAAAGGGGATTGAAAGAGACGCTGAATTTGCTTCCTTCCTTCTGGACAAGTAGGTTAATTTAACAGTTTGACTCAGTTTGATCTCAACAAAATGAGCGTTCTTATATCACGCACATCTGGCTGCAATGCCGAGCGCCCTGCCTGCATTCAGACATGCCTGGTTTCATGGTTGTTTAAATGTTGAATAGTGTTTGATGTTTATTTTAAATGTTGGTGCACTAAAGCGGGCGTATGTGCGCACCGGAGGGAGAGAAGGGAAGAGAGACAGAGAGAGAGAGAGACAGAGAGAGCGAGCGAGCGAGAGACGCGGCTTTCACAGCTGTGGTACAGCGCCGTGTTAGCATGAATTTGAGCTTTGCAATCCAGTAATGAACAAGCATTTGTGCCCCCCGCAGTTTTCTTAATGCCCCCCCAATGCATTTTGTCTGGCGCCGACTCTGCGTTTGACTGCTGTAGAAGCTCGGCTACCTCGCATTTCGTTTGTAGCCCTGTCATTTAGCCTACTTGACTTGCATAGCCACAAGCTAGGCTACTGTCATTCTCGTTGCTTGTGTTAGTAACAAACTGGCAGAGTAGTGCATCCGCTCATTGGGCCAACTCTTTTTTTTTTTTACTAATGGGCAACGCTATTAAAAGTAATTAAGCGAGCGTGCCTGATCGCAGGAGGGGATACTGCATGAATTCGTAGAGGACATCTCGGCTTTTTGAAGCTTGAAGGCCGCCGTAGCTGTCATATTTATTTTGAACTGCAATATATGATCTCAACGCTAGATGGGAGTAGAAATCACTGACTGTCCCTTTAAAGGGGCAGTCAGTGATTTATATTCAGTGAATTCATGCAGTATCCCCTCGTGAGATCACGCACGCTTGTGGCTATGCAAGTCAAGTAGGCTAAATGACAGGGCTACAAACGAAATGCGAAGTAGCCGAGCTTCTACAGCAGTCAGACGCAGAGTCGGCGCCAGACAAAATGCATTGGGGGACGGGGGGAGCGCACAAATTCTTGTTAATTACTGGATTTATTCTATATGTTTGCCATTTAAAAACACAGCAAGTTTCACTTCAAAACATTGTACAAAGCTCAAATTCACGCAAACACGGCGCTGAACCAGCTGATATGAAAGCCACGTCTCTCTCTCTCTCTCTCTCTTTCTCTCTTGCTCTTCCCTTCTCTCCCTCTGGTGTGCACATACGCCTGCTTTAGTGCACCAACATTTACATCAAACACTATTCAACATTTAAACAACCATGAAACCCAGGCATGTCTGAATGCAGTCAGGATGCTCGGCATTGCGGCCAGATGTGCGTGATATTTTGACAGAATGCACTGTATTGTACAGTTTTCTTCATTTTGTTGAGATCAAACTGAGTCAAACTGTTAAATTAACCTACCTGTCCAGAAGGAAGCAAGCAAATTCGGCGTCTCTTTCAATCCCCTTTTCCTTCATCAGGTCTTTAGCACCTGTGAGATCATGTGACAACGAAAACGAGAAAGGCGAAGGAATCCTGTATGTCCCTTACCGGCCAATGTATTTCAAGATGGCGCATGGATATGGAGCGTCTTCCACCGTTCATGCATATATAAATGTAAAATTCCAAGCCAATAGTAACACTTCGAAATGATGGTGGTGGTGAATATTCATGAAAAAGGTCACATTTGTGAATGGGTAACATGTTTTTTCATAGGGAGCAACTGTAGAAGTTACTGACTGCGGCTTTAAGACTGGTGCTACTTTTTCTTCTATTTGCTTATAATAGTCAAACATTACTACAGCCACCTATCTAAACAGACAATATACTTAGTCCAAATTAGCTAGCTTTGCGAAGCCTGTAAAGCTAATTTTTTCAGATGGTGTCGCAGAGACCAAACTTATTTTCTGGCAGTGTATACAGTATTTGACTTGCTTATTGAACTTTTCTTGGAAGCATTTTGGCTGAGGAATTTCTGACGAGTCGTGAGACATACGAACAAGAAGCCAGGAAACACACAGAGGAAAATGCTGGAAAGTATCTGGATGACATGGAGAAGGTGAATAAGTTAGCAGATTTACAACAGTTAAACCTTTTATATAGTTTATTCTTTGATTGTTACTTGTGTCTTTTTTTTTGTTCTAAAGAAACTGGTGGAACCTGTGCCACAGTTTATACCCCAACATCTGCTCTGTCCTCTCACCAAGAAGATATTTGTCGATCCTGTGAAAACAGTATACGGCACCGTGTATGAACGTAAATCTGTTGAGGAACACCTCAAAAGGTGAGTTAATTTACTTCTGCTGAAACTAATTAAAAGTGACTTGTGACTGTGGTTGCTAACCTAACTCATAACCAGTTTATCAACAACCTGCTTTTTTAATGCTTTTAGGCCTTTTATTAGCTACAAACACAGGCAGGCTCTGGTTCCTAATTTATTCTGTCTCTTCCAGACACCAGTATGATCCGATGGCAGGTCCAGGACACGAGCTTCAAATGAGCGACCTCACAGCAGACAGGGACATGAAGAAAATGGTGATGGAGTATCGATCTCGCCAAATTCAGTGAATCTGTGGAAAGATATTTGAAGCTGAGGAGTAGATAAGACACAAGCATGTCTGACTGACTTGATTTACACTCATTGTGCTAGCGGTGTGTTGTTTCTTTCACACACACAATAAAAATCCTCAGTGCATTTGTTCTAATTAATCTGTTTAATTGTTTGGTAAATCTGTTTGTTCATCTGTCACACCAAAACTTTTTCATAGTCTAATCATCGTGTGTGTGTGTTGTTTTTTTGTTTTGTTTTTTTTAGAGTAATGAATAAAGGTTCAAGTTTACTGCATGTGTCTTGGTTGTGGTTGTATATGATACATGCATATATAAAAGTGGGAGTGTGAAAGTTAGTATAAAGACTTTAAGTGATGTGATAAAATATAGCGATCTCTTGAATGCCTTGCCTGTGACTAAACCTGAACAACCAATCACCGCCGCATATTCTGCTACGTCACGTGTAGAGGACAGGGAGCGATTCACTACTACTTTCAAATTAAAAGTCCCTACTTTTGAAAAACCCATGAAGTCTGCTTGTTATCGACCTGCGGTTCATTTTACAACATTAACCATTGTTTTTATGCAGATAAATGGTCTGGTTTCAAATTAACACGCCGCCTTCCCGATTGAACGTTAAGGCACTTGGACCAGTCTGCCTTTATTTTGAAGGTTGCAGCCGTAAGTACTTATGCAGTAAAACTTTGTGCTTGACTCTTTGAGTCGACGCTGCACATTTGAGTGGAAAGAGGACGAGTTACAGAGCAGGTGAGTGTTTTTCTGCCCTAGTAGTTAAAGTTACAGGTGTTTTACTGTTTGTGTTCGCTGTAAAGTTACAGTGACAGCTACGAATGTACCGCAACAAGTGTTCCTACTTCAGCGTTACTAGTAACGTTAGCTAGCTGTGCTTCAAAATCACTGTTACATTAGGATCTCCAGCTCTGTCAATGACTTCCAATGAAGTAATCTCAGATTAACCACAGGCTTGGTAACGACAACCACTGGGAGTATAAACATACACTACAATAACATTAAACGTCTACGTTTAAAGCTGTTTTTTTATTTACTCTACATGTTCTCTGAAGACCAGCATTCTTTGCAGATGTAGCCTGCTTTCCCTGCTAAACCTGTTTACACCATCACGTTTTAGTAAGTCAGTTCACAAGTGTTGTGAAACCTGGAAACACTGAAACTCACTCTGACAGAGTACAACTGAATCACACTGAACCTTATATCTGTAATGTCTGCAATTTTAAATTATGGCAAAATGACCATTACCAAATACTACTACCAATACTATAATTAGAAACAGGCACAGGACACACACACCCTGGATCAAACACACCCACAGCAGTATTAAGGTGGTTTTTGTCACATTTTACTTAAGGTGCGCTTGTTTTCCGCACTGTAAAGTCCTGCACCTCTATGCAAGAAAAAGAGAGAACTTTTTTTTGTAGTATGACAGTCACAAAGTTAGAATGTCATAAATCTTTTTTCTTTTTTTTCTTTTTTAAAGGTAGTTTGATTATTTATTTGACAAAAATAGAAAAATCCTTAAATCACCATGGACAACATTTTCCAGTTCTGGTAAAGTACTGGGGGAAAAATGGTGGCTCCACATGCTGTAGCTACAGGCATGGCTTGGAGTGTGGAATTTAAAAAATTTAAAAAAAAAAAATTTACAAAGCAAATTTTTTAATGAGACATGCAGAATAAAGTGATTTTGACAAAATATCACAATTTTAAGCTTAGACTTGGTACACATACATGACTAGTTCAAGGACTGCCGGAACATTGAAAATCTCATTATTCATTCTCTCTTTCCAGTTTGTAGCTCTGATAAATGCTGTGGGATTTTTTCTTTTCATTTGTTTCTTTGTTTGTTGATAGATAACATGATTTTTAAACCCACCGGCTGGTTTGGGGGTTCAGGTGTTTAAATCAAGACGAGACATGGCTGTTATAGTAGGTTAGAAATTATTCTTTACTTTTGTCTGAAACATGAAATGACACATAGTGTACCAGCCTCATGCAGATCCAGGGATTTGACTGTCTACAGAAAACCTGACTTTCAGCACATGCAGCAGTGCAAACTAATGATTGAGAGTATTACCCCTAGCTCAAATGTTGCACAGAAGGACACAGTACACTGTTGTCATGTATGGTCAAAAAAGAGCCCAAACCTGCCAGAATTTTCTAGATTTGTTTCGTAAATAATAGAACAACTTCTATCTGAGCAACAGTTTAGCTGCCTGAGTGAGCCACATTTTCCACCAAAAGTGTCTGAGGAGCTCGTACACACTTTTACTTTAAGTGGTTTTTTACCAAGTGTAACTCAAACAGAAGTCAAATGTGTTGCTGCAGATTTAGTGCAGTACCAAGTTGGCAGCCGGTGTCGTGTACAAACAGAGTGAAGTCAAAATGAAACACTGTGTTACTGGTGTTAGTTTTAATAAAGGAACATGCCAGTCAGTGCAACAGCATAGCCTCCTTGAGGTGCCCTTAAAAATTACTGCACTGCTTCTTAGTAGGATCAGTCAATTGTTGGTCTTCTTGATAGGATTTGTTGAGGCTAACTTCAATCCTTTAATAACACCATGCTTACAAATCACATTAACCCCAGTTCTTGTGTATGTCCTTTCCCCAGAGAGATGTGGTGGGTGCTGTGGGTGCTCGCCGCCCTGCTGGCTCTCTTCTGCTGCCTAGATGTGTGGTACTTTCTGCGGGTTGCCCTGGTGATCCTGCGGGCCTGGTTTCAGCCTCCAGTCTGGGACGTCACAGCAGAGCAGATCCAAACAGGCCGGGTCACTCCCCACGACATTGACATGTGTCACATGAACAACGCTCGTTACCTCAGAGAGTGTGACTTTGCCCGCTTCTCCCTCTACACCCGTAACGGCGTGTTCAAGGCGCTGCGAGCCCTCGGAGCGTCAATGGTCGTCGGGGCCACCACCATTCGGTACCGCAGGGCTCTGTGTATAGGGGAGGGCTACGAGCTGCGTAGTCGGATCGTCACTTGGGATGACAAAGCCTTTTTCCTGGAGCAGAGATTTGTGTCGACAAAAGACGGGTTGGTGTGTGCTGTCATGTACTGCAAGCAGAGTGTGATACGCGGCAGCCCAGACAAGATCATGCAGCACCTGTGCAAAAGAAAGGTAAGGAAGGAAGACGTTTTGACACAAATGCAAATTGTACATTGGTGAAATAGATTCTGTGACAACTGAAGGACATTGAACTTGTGGTTTCCTCCCTGCAGGTGGAGTGCCCTGAGTTTCCAGAGGACCTTCAGCACTGGGTCAACTTCATCTCTGCCAGCAGCCAGGCCCTCAGAGCCGAGAGCGGTCTGGAGGAGAAGAACAAATAAGACACTGCATGGGCAGCTGTCAAGACTGGCTTTTTGTAAGCCGGACAGTTTACCAGCCCAGGATGCAAAGTCTTCTGAGAGAGACGTTTAACTTCTCGTCACAATTACTTAACTTAAACACACTTGTGCCTACACTTTGTAAAACAAGCTTTACCTTGAACCCAATATTTACAGATGTGAAACACTGGAATAACACTGCACTATGTTGTTTTGAGAGGTGAATAATCATTACTTATTCAGTAATTGAAAAGTAATGTGATTGTATAAAGTGTATTGTTTTGTTCTATGGCAGCAATAAAACTAATTCAGAGTTTAATTTGGAGTTTTTACTGTAACCGATTATAACATTATGAAAACATTAATAACACTGCAAAAGCTGAAGATTTTAACAATTAAAAAGTATAATAAGTATTCACACAGTATACACTACAAGTCAATCGCTTACCTTGTCCTACTGTAAATAATGTAAATGAATGGGCCACTGTGGATAAAATATCACTGGTAACCAGTCATGGAGGAAGTAAAAGTACAATGTAGTAATGGGCTCTTCCAAGTAAAAGTCAAGACTTAACACTTGTCAAAGTAAAAGTATGTGAGTATTATTAACAAAATATATCATACATTAACATGTTTTATTTTAAGACATTGCTTCATAAGTACCATTTAACTACTGTAGCTAATCAAGCTGCAGGGCTTTTTGTATTGCATTTGCATTGCATTGCAAGAGTAATGGTTTTTAACGTAAAGTTTTGTTTCTGAAACAGCTGCTAGCTTAATGTAGCAAAAATAAACACAATATTTCCTGTTGAAACTTTTTATTTTTTAACATTTAACAACTAAGCAGGAGTATAAATGCAAGTAATTAAGTGATGCAAACACATATTTTGAATGTTCCTTCAGCAGGTACATGGTAGTTTGAAGAACAAAGTCTTCAGGAGAAACACCACTCGTGATGTCAACAGGAGCCCACCAGGGTGATCTTGGTTGTTTATTAGATTATAAGATACCTGTTGGACAACAATCTCTGTTATACTGATTGTTATTATCACAACAGGTGATTAAACTGAAGCTAACTACGGTAGTTTTAAGATGCAATGTTGTTACTATGGCAACAGAAAAATGAACTGGAGCTAACCTTTATTGATCCCCTTGGGTTCCTTCCTTCTCTGCATTCATCCTATTCAAAGTTAACCTTAACTATACATACTAGGATCAGTGGGCTGCCACGGTGCAGCGCCCGGGGAGCAGTCAGGGGTTAAGGGCCTTGCTCAAGGGCCCACAGTGGTGGTGACTGGTACAAGCGGTCCCTCTCACTTTCCCACCTCAACCTTTTGCCAGTCCAGGGACTCGAACCGGCGACAAGTTCGCTTCACAAACCACTAGGCCACCACTGCCCCATGTTCTGTTTCTGTGGCAACAGAAGCTTAAACTGAAGCTAACTGTTAAAGTTTAATTATCTAATGTTGTTTCTGTAGTAACAGAATATTAGACCTACCTGAAGCTTCTGCAGTTCAGTGTTCTGATGTTGTTTCTAAAGCAACAGAACCTGAGAACTAACTGAATGTTTACTCTTCTTTTTACATTATGGTAAACATATAATACCTCTACCACACTAGTCAGTTTGAACAGAGTAAAATAATACCATCAAATCTGGTTGGTAATGTTGAATAATAACCAAAACAGTTAAAGAACTTATTTTTTTAATCAATAAATCTCATAAATTGTCTTTGAGGTTTCAGGTCAACAAAAATAAATAACATCTATACATCTAGTTTTGAGAAACTGTTGTTTGTGAATTTAACATTTTGCATATAATATATATATAAAAAACTTTACAGTAATTCTGTTGATATTAACATATTACGGGTTGAAAAAAAAATACAGTACATTTGAGTAAACGGGGATAGTTATAATTACGTCAGACACTGAATTTGAAAACAGATTCATGTAACCATGCCGACAAAGTCAACCAATGAATTTACGTGTCGTAACACACCCGGAAGTCATGCTCATTCATTCTACCGGTTTCTTCAAGTTGCATCGCATCTCATGGTAGCACTTTCTTCAGGACGCACAGTGAGTTTTACAGCAGTAAATAGAGACTTCTGTCGCCTTCATGATTGTTACTTTAATTTCGACATAGACAAACCAAAGAGTGGCGACTTTAAGCACAAGAGTGTGTTCGTTATTCTCCCGAGGACACCAGCTGCTGGCTGCTAGCCGCTAAGCTAACAGATTTGGCTGTCACAGCAGGTTCATTTGAGCAGAGCAGCTTCCCAGTCCGCTCAAGGTTGAAGTGGCTGATTGTGGGAGTGTGCTGCTTCTGTATTTTTAACCAGACGATTGTGTCAGCGTGTGAGAGAGCAGTGACCTCTTGTTTTCCTACACATCTGCATTGTCATTGATGAGGTCAAAGATGTATTTAGTTTAATATTGAAGGTGGTCATGAGTTTAGAAGACACTGCTATTAGCTTTAGCATTTTTTATTTGTAATTTCCTTTTACAAAAAGCAGTCAGCCTTTTTCTAATTGTAAATTACTACCTTCACACAATCACAGCATTTTAGGTTACATGCAGAGAGTGTTATATCATGCATACTTGTGTGTTTAAATGCATCAGTGTTGATTCTTGACAGTAATATTTGTACTGTTGTTCCAGAGAGATGTTGCTGCTGGTGCTGGGTGCCCTCCTCCTGCTCTTCTGCAGCCTGGATGTATGGTACTTCCTACGGGGGGCCCAGGTGTTTTTCCAATCGTGGTTCCAGCCCAGAATATGGGACATTCTAGCTGAGCAAAGCATCGATGGCATGGTCCTTCCCCACGATTTGGACTACTTGGGCCACATGAATAACTCTCGGTATCTGAGGGAATGTGACTTTGCTCGCTTCCACCATTACATGAGAAATGGGTTGTTCATGGCCTCACGCAAACTGGGGGCCAGAATGGTGGTAGGGGCCTCCACCATCCGGTACCGGCGCTCCTTGGCCTTCCGTGAGGCTTTTGAGATTCGGACCAAAGTAATAAGCTGGGATGAGAAGGCCTTTTACTTGGAGCAGCGCTTTGTGTCCAAGAAAGATGGCTTTGTATCTGCAATCATGCTCTGTAGGCAGAATGTGGTGCACTGCAGCCCGGAGAGGATTATCGAATTTGTCTGCAAAAGGAAGGTGAGTAAAGTGTTGGTATGACTGTTGTAGGGCTGCAGTTAATGGTTGTTTTCTATATTGATCAATCTGTTCATAAGGTTCTTGATTAGTCGTAATGTTTCGTCTACCAAATGTCCGAAAATACCCAGAAATGCCCATTTCAATATGAAATTGCCTATTTTCCTACATTACTTAATCGTAAGCATATTTTGTTTGCTGAGTAGCATCAAATTTCCAGGTTCAAAGTAGGTTTGAAAAGTGAAATGCCACACCAACACGTCTTCTTCAGGGTTTCACCGAAAATGAAGCATTGGTTTGCTTTTTAATTTCTCTAACCTACTAAAGTAAAGATGTTTTACTTTAGTAGGTTACCTTTACTTCTTGGACTTGGGTTTTTATGCCATTTTCTTGGTTTTAATTCCTCCACCCTCCTCAGTGACTTTTATTATCAACATAGTTGCTGATTATCCAATATTGGTAGCCACACATATTTTGTTTTTGATTAATCAATTCATCATTTTGTCTATAAAACAGCAGGTTAATGAAACCCAACATGATGTCTGTAAATGTTGCTTTGTCCAACCAGAATCAGAACCCCCAAATATTGTATATACATATGTCACAGTAGAAATCGTGATCCAGGATAATCGAAGATTGTCCTTGGACAGATAGCGATCGGAGTCTCTCCTTGGACAAACTCTAATATATTTTAATGATATGATGTTAAAATAAAGGAAACAACAATATTCTGACAAATACAGCAAGAAAACATCCCTTTTATGATCAAATTAATACATTCCCATTTATGAGTTTATTATACTTATTTACAGTCTATTCTGACTCCAACAGTATGTGGGTGGCACTTTGTTGAACATGGTAGTCCAGTTTTTCTTGCATCCCTAATCTTCACCCTAACCCTAATTAAGAGACTTCTGTCTTTAAGATTTATATTATATTGTATTGTTTTTATTACCTCCGCCAAGCGCGAAGAGCGAAGCGGAGGTTATGTTTTTGCCTCTGTTTGTTTGTCTGTCTGTCTGTTTGTTAGCAAAATAACTTGAAAAGTTATGAACGGATTTTGATGAAATTTTCAGGAAATGTTGATAATGGACCAAGGAACAGGTGATTAAATTTTGGTTATTGTCCTGGTAGGATCGCCGATTGTCCAAGGACAGATCCTGATCGCAATCTGTCCTATGAGAGACTCCGATCGCAATCTGTCCTTGGACAATCGGCGGTTATCATGGATCGCAATTTCTACTGTGACATATACATGATCACACAACACAAAAAACATATTTGAGAAGCTTGAACCTGAGACTGTTTTGCGTTTTCCTTAAAACAAAAAAACTTCAACCACTGGTAGGTTGCCATAAAATTCTTAAACGACTAAAAACCGTGTCTGTGTGCAGATCGTGTGCCCAGAGTTTCCAGAGGACCTTAAACACTGGATCAGCTTCATTTCAGCCAGCAGCCAGGCCCTGAGAGCAGAGAGTGGACTGGACGAGAAGAACAAATGAAACCACACCATGACGCCACGTTTCATGAGTGTAGACACATATCATAGCATTGCACGTACATATACAGTATACATACACACACACACACAACAACGGTGAAACATTGTAGAGAGTTTTAGTTGACTTTGAAGATTCCACTTACCTCTTTTTTTGGGTTTATCCTACCTGTTGTTGTATTTCAGTATGATGTTAAACTTAGAACAGCTGAATATGAAAACTTGAACTATAAGATGTTCTATGATTTAAAATGCACTGTATGCATTGGGATCATGATGAAAGTTTTTCTTTTAAAAAGAAAGTCAAACAGGAACATAGCTTTATCCTTGCTGCTTATTGAGTAGTTGACTGTGAGTAGACTGGCATCTTCATTCTCATTTAGCAATATCTTCGACCTTCAGATAAGCATGTAGAGCAAAAGTTAATCTTCCACTGACATCAATGCATGTTTTGAAACGACCAGAATATTTTTGTGCCTGTTTCTTGTAGTTTACAGTGACAGAGAGTTCTAACTTTTCACAAAAAAAGTGTATACTTGAATAGAAACCCTGAACATGTACCAACAATTGTTTTAATCTTTTAATTTGTATTTTGCACAAGTTAACAAACTGCACTCCTGTTACCAATCTGAAAGGGAATATTCATTTTTAAAGAATCCACTGATCAGTACTTTAAATTTCAAATACATGCATTTAAGTTGCGGGCTCTTCTTGATTGTAACTGCATGTGATTTTAAGAGAGAGTGCTCACATTTTGATTGACGGCTGTGATAAACAAATGCTAACATGAGGTTGCTGGCAATTTTTCTCAAACCTGCAACGCACAATAAAACCTGAATGTCTGAATGATGTTTTATTTGTATCGAGCCAGCCTTTTAAAATGTGCAACCTTTTCGTTCAGAGCTTCCGTTTGTGACCAAAGTAATGTATTATTTCTGTACGGAGGAAATGGAGTTTCTAAAGATGTATGTCTAATCTGTTATATTTATGTTGTCGATGCACTGACCACAAAATCCTGTTCAATTCACTGACGTCTGAAGATATAAATAATCTGTTTATTTTCCACTTATTTTTTGCATTTTATTCAAATGAATTCATGTACCAGACTTTATTTATTGTATTTGTTAATTATTTAAATGCATTTTAAATTAAAAATGCACTGGGAACTGTGCTTGGGTGTTTTGTTTTTTCTTAGGAGTGCAGATGTACTGTGGTTTGAATATATTTACACTGCCGTTACAGTACTGGATGTGTTAGTATGTTATTTTAGGAAAATGAAACGGATGTCTGCTCCCCTCAAACAGCCTCTAGGTGTTGAATTTCTTGTGTAAGTTTGTAATTTCTGAGTTTAAGACATCACAATTTGGAGCTGGTCAAAATGGATTTCTGTGTGATATTGTGTGTCTTTAGATGAAGTTAAGATTTTAAAAAAAAAATCTGAATACATTTCTTTAGGAGATGGAACGCAGATAATTACATGTGGGGGCGGCTGTGGCTCAGGTGGTAGAGCGGGCTGTACACTGATCATAAGGTTGGGCGGTTCGAGCCCGTCCACATGCCGAAGTGTCCTTGGGCAAGACACTGAACCCCAAGTTGCTCCCAATGGCAGGCAGGCAGCTTGCATGGAACCTCTGTCGCCATTGGTGTGTGAATGGGAAACATTGTAAAGTGCTTTGAGTACTAAGAAAGGAGCTATATAAGTGCAGACCATTTACCATTTACATTTATTCAAGCACAGTTTTGAGGTATTGCACTTGTGCTTTATGTATATAATTCCACCATCATACAAACATAAGTAATGTACTTTTTCCGGCACAACATATATCTGACATCTATAGTTACTATTATCTTCACATATTACAGTTCTACATTAAAGACATTTGTATAGAACAAGATTGTTACTGTTATAAAGTACCCACAAGTTCATAAGTTAGTAAATATGTAGCTAGATCAGAACAAATA
Organism: Chromis chromis; assembly: GCA_900302755.1. Taxonomy (NCBI): domain Eukaryota; kingdom Metazoa; phylum Chordata; class Actinopteri; family Pomacentridae; genus Chromis; species Chromis chromis. The sequence goes on along the minus strand of OMNN01080835.1, from coordinate 12,966 downwards.
TTATTTGTATATTAATACATTTGTAATCAGAATAACAATGCAGTAATAAAATGTCACATGGCCGTTTAGCTGCATGAGCACTTCTAACTTGTGATACAAGTGATGCATTTAGTAGAGAATACGTCTGGACTTTAACAAAAAGTTTGATTCTGATTGCAGGACTTTCACTTATAGTGAAGTACTATAATTATTCTGGTATTAGTGCTAAAATATATTAATATTCTTTTATATCAGGACAGTTCAGTTGCTAGTGGCAACAACAGTTTTGCATCCTTCAAAATAAAAGCCCAGCAAATCTAAACAAAAACAATCTAGTCAAATAAATATTTCTGATCTGCCGTCATCTTTACTTTATGATCTAATTTGTCATGTTTTTAGTGTGTTTAATACACCTATTACAGTTAGACATTGTTGTCTACAGCTTAGCCATTAAAATAATGTAAACGTGCTGGGGGAAAGTAACTGCAGCAAACCTTTTTTATTCACATTCTAAGGGACTGTTTTCGTTTCATGCTACTTTATAGACCTTATGTAGTACTCCACTGAAGTTCATACATTAATACATTATTTTAACAGCTTGTTACTAGTTTGCCATACTGTAGCTGTGTAATATATTGTATTTGAAAAACAAATCCATGCATTTTTCAAACATACTATGATTGTCTTTAAGCATCATATATTGCTACAGGTCATTAAACTACACAGCTGTATATAAATGTGTAATGCTCCACCTTGACCAGCATTATAAAATGCTGATTACATGTTCACATATCCACCTGATGTAATAAAAAAATCTGAAACTGATACATTTTTAGTTCTTTGTGCATTTTGAGGATACCTCTCACTTTTAACGAAGTAAAAATGTTGATGGAGGTGTTTTACGTGCACTGGATTGTTGTTTTATCATGTTTAATGTTTTTATTTTTGTTATTCATTTTACACCAGCCTTCTATCACCCTACATAGGCTACATATCAAACTTTGTATCTAACTGTTATTTCCAGTAGAAAAAAAAAGATTAGCATATGAATTTACCTAACAAGCTTAAATATTAAGGCTAAGATCCTTTCTGTGTTATTTATTGTGTGAATTTACTTGAGTAATTTAATTATTAAGACTAAGACCCTACAATATTATTAGATACAGAGATTTAAAATGTGGAACTAAAGTTAGGACTCTGCAAAAACACGTAAAAACCCAACAAATCCAAGGAATTTTTTGTTTAGTTTAATATTATTTTCATTTTTAATCGAAATGTATCTACAGGAAGACAAGCAAAAGACAAATACTGCAGCACATAAATGACCATACAGTTAGTTAACATAAATGAACCTTTAAATGTTAAATGTCCCTCCGCTCTGCTGCTCCGTACGGTGACGTCACCGAGGCCCCGCCCCCTGCCCGTCTCTTCCTGTAAACAAAGCAGCAGCAGCTGTGTGGAGCTCTTCTGACACTTTCCTGTGTTTTCGCCACATTTTTCGACCTGCTCGGTGTTTTGGACGATGGCTCAGGCCGGAGTGGTCCTGGACAAGGACCAGTTTAACTGCTCCATCTGCCTGGACGTGCTGAGGCACCCAGTGACCATCCCGTGCGGACACAGCTACTGCTCGGACTGTATCCAGAACTACTGGGACCAGGACGACTACCTCGGGGTGTTCGTCTGCCCGCAGTGTCGCCAGAACTTCAACCCGAGGCCGCTGCTGTCCAGAAACACCATGCTAGCCGACGTGGTGGACAGGTTCAAAAAGACGGGGCTCCAGGAGGCCGCAGCGCCTCCTAGCCAAAGTTTTGCCGAAGCCGACGACGTGGAGTGCGACGTGTGCACCGGGAGGAAGAACAAGGCTGTCCGCTCCTGTCTGGTGTGTCTGGCCTCCTACTGCCACCTCCACGTCCAGCCTCACTACGAGTCCACCGCCTTCAAGAAGCACAAGCTGGTGGCGGCCTCCAAGCGGCTCCAGGACAATATCTGTCCCCGACACGACAAGCTGCTGGAGGTGTACTGCCGCACCGACAGACGCTGCATCTGCTACCTGTGTCTGACAGACGAACACAAGGGCCATGACACGGTGCTGGCGGAGGAAGAGATCCAGCAGAAACAGGTAAAGACACAGGCTGAGGGTTGAGCAGGCTGCTCAGCACTGGGACATGTAGCAGGACGGTTTATTACTGTCATGCTAAAGTATCAGCAGCACAGTGACACTGTGTCTGTGCTGCTTTAGACATTCAAGACTAAAGTAGAGTCTGACTTTGGTTGTCATGGCATTTTAGAATTAACCTATATAATACTGAAAGTCTTACCCGAATATTTAAACTTGAGGGGTAGTGGTTTGTGAAGCGAACTTTTAACCGGTGGGTCGCCGGTTCGAGCCCCGGACTGACAAGAGGTTGAGGTGGGGAAGAGAGAGTGACCGCTTGTCCCAGTCACCACCACTGTGGGCCCTTGAGCAAGGCCCTTAACCCCTGACTGCTCCCCGGGCGCTGCACCACGGCAGCCCACTGCTCCTAGTATGTATAGTTAAGGTTAACTTGGAATAGGATGGGTCAAATGCAGAGAAGGAAGGAACCCAAGGGGATCAATAAAGGTTAGATTATTATTGTTATTAAACCATGTGGTTACTAAAGATGACTAGTGAGTAAAGCTGTTAGATAAATGCAGTGGAATAAAGAGTACAAGACACACTACCTAAATACCTACTTAAGTACAATATTTGAGAAAATATTTTAGTTACTTCTGTAGTATGCACATGGTGTAAGGCATTTTAGATACATTAGAACATGCATGCTTAACAGCTCTTTTTCTGTTTTCCAAAACAAGATCAACCCATCACTCAACTCTAAGGTCTAAAACTAGAGTTTAAATATTCTCTAGAGAGTCTCTGTTAATTTGGTCCAAAGTTCAACATGAACAATCTAATCTAGATCTGGTTTGATGCAATCTGGACGCTGTTTCCTACTTAACTGACCTTTGCCCTGATTTACACTCAGACAAAGTAAATCTAACGAGGTTTGAAGACGATTTTAAGAAACAGGGGACTGCACTAAATTTGTCTGGATGATTTTTTAAAACAAAAATTTAATAATTATCCTAAAAGGGCACCCCAGTAGCCTAGCGGTTATGTCGCGTGACCCATGTGCAGAGGTGTAGCGGCTGTACTGGGTTCAAGTCCGACCTCGGCCATTTACCGCATGTCCTTCCCCAGTTTCTCCTGTTTCGAACTCTATCCATTGTCCTCTCTGATAAAGGCATGAAAAGTAATCTTTAAAATAAAATAAATCTTTAGAAAAAAAATTATCCTAAAGGTTTCAGAAGTTGGCAGTTTGTGTTGTAGTTGATCCATTCAGCAGCTCTATCTGATGCGTTGGATGGAATAAAACCAGAGGAATCACGTTTTCACAATTGTCCTAAAAGTTTAATAAATCTGACAGTGTTCTTTAAACAATCTCACATTATTCCAAGATAATCTAGTTATCTAGTTTCTGCTTTCACAAATAAATAAAACGGGGCATCTGAACCTTGGTTTATACTTGTCTCTTAAGTGTCTTTTAACAAATCTATGTTGTATATAATTACTGCAGTTTTTAATCCAAATCTTGTCTGGATGATGCGGTTCTGTGTTCATAAATGTCTTCCATCCAAAAGTGTTTTTCTATATTTTCTGTGTCAGTGTGTTTCAGGTTTGACAGAGTGTAGTGTTTTGTTTGTAACATAGATTAAAGGCCGTTTTCCCCAAACCATCATATATCAGGCCCAGCTTATAGTTTTACAGTAGAACAGACTTTGTGACTCAAATCGCCTTTAGGATGCTTTCAGGAGATGGTTGCTCAGGTGTAACGTGGCCTGGATGAAGTAAAAGCAGGAGAATATCCTCTTTCTCAGGCTTTGACAAATAGTTGGAAATGATGTACAAATGTAAAACTGTGTTCTGTGTCGTTTCTTTTTAGAGAGACACGTTGTAGCAAACTGACAGGAAACAAGGGGTGGAGAGAAGGTTCATGGTTGGATCTGATCCAGGGATGTTGTGGTTCGTGGTTAGTGTCTCATGAATGTAAAACTGGCTTTAAACAGCTCAGGTCTGGCAAGTCTAAGTGTTTTCTTGTTAATAAAGATCTGGATCTGATGTCTGGATGGAAAAAAGCAGCAAAATCAAAGTCAGAAACTGTGTTCTAGGCACTACCTGGGCTCTGTGTTAGTCAAATCAAGGTTTAATACGTTTTTTATCAGTAGTTTTTATTCATGACCTGTTCAAATGTGGATGGGGAAAAAACTGTGAAACTAACTTCATGCGGAGCATATACCTAAACTATGAACTCCATATTCAATGACATACATGTGGAACAGAAAAATCAAGTAGAATCTGCAAAACGTAGCAAACAATGACGTGTTCATTCGTAGACTCTTACTTTCATCTCGTAAAGGTTACTTTAATTTCTCATCTTCCCAACATTTGTCTCCAGAAGCAGCTCGGAGACATGAAGCAGAGCTCCCAGCTGAGGATTCAGCAGCGAGAAAAGGAGGCGCAGGAGCTGAGACAAGGCATTTTCTCCCTCAGCGTAAGTGCTGATACCCAGTGTCTTACTGCTACGTGATAAAACCTCTTTACAGTTCAATATTTGCCACTTCATCAACGTTACTATGCATTTTTGGAGTTACAGTCATTCCATAGAAGCAGCAGTGTTTTCATTCCTGCTGTTGTGTCTCCCTCCAGCGTTCGGCTCGGGCAGCAGCTGAGGAGAGCGACGCCGTCTTTACTGAACTGATTCGGTCGATAGAGCTGAAGCGTTTCGAGGTGAGAGAGCTGATCAAAGCCCAGGAGAAGACGGCCATCAATGAGGCTGAGCAGCTGCTGGACAAGATCCAGAAGGAGATCGCTGAGCTGAAGAAGAACGAGGCTGAGCTGGACAAACTTTCCCACACTGATGACCCCGTGCATTTCCTCCAGGTAAGGCCTCTCAGACGTATTTGTGGTTTTTCTGACTTGCAGGACGGTGACTTAATAACACCTCTCCCTGTTGGTCCCTATGTTTAGAGCTGTCAGTCTCTCCATGCTCCAGCTGTGCTGTCGGCTTCACCTTCAGTCACCACTGACCCCAACCTCACCTTCGGCCCGGTGATGACAGCTGTGTCAGACTTTAAGGGACTGCTGCAGGAGGTCTGTCAGGGAGGATTTGTCAGCATTTATGAAAGAGGTACACACAAAGGGTCATGTCTGATTTTGTGTTTCTATGTGATATAAACTATTCTGTGGACTCTCTGTTCATGTGATTTTACTTTTCTCTCTTTGTAGTGAGAGAGGTAGTAATTGTAAGTCCTCAGAATGCTGCGGTTCAGCGCGAGACAACACAGCCTGGAGACACTGGCTCAGCCGGACAAATGGAAACAGCAACACGTGAGTCTGTTCATGTTTGTATTAAACCATGTTGTGGAAAAGTCATCCATACATTTACAACTTCTAATGCATATGTTTAAACACTTTTGGTAGTAGGGGTGCTTATATCAACTTAAACCTGCAGTACAGAATTTTAGTCTCCCCCTTCTGGCAAAGAGAGAGATTACACCATCACTGTTGACATATGCCTCACTGTTGGTTAATTTCTCTTTTAGGCTATAATACTTCCTCTGAACACTGAGTTTCTTTTTTATCTAGAGAATCAGAAACAGGTATCATCATACTACATAGTTACTGTAGCCTACTCTGTCTCTATAGCCATAGTTACTCCCCTCTTCATCTCTGGCAAACCAGTTGCTTACATATTGATAGCTACCGGTGCACTAGGGCCGTAGTGTCGCCACAAAAAGCAGATTTAAAATTCCAGTATAAGACGAAATGCAGAGAAATTGACCTCTAACTCAGCATTGTGTGAACTCATTCAATGAGGCTTTTAATATAACGGAGAAGTAAAAATCCCAAACTAACTTTAAATAGCTTGGTGTGAATATAAATCTTGAGCAATAATTAAAGACCAGCACTGTGTTTAAAACTCACAGTGCTCCATACATTCCTGTTCATGGGGTTTTTGTTAGGGGGTTTTCTTACCTGGGTCCAAGGTGTCTTGTACAGATTGTACCAACTGTGAGTTGAGGCTGTGTAAATAAAACATGACCTAACAGTAGGGCTGAAACTAATGGTTATTTTTGTTATTGATTCATCTGCCCATTATGTTTTTTGATTAGTTAACTAATTATTTATCAATAAAATGTCCTAAAAACGGTGAAAAATGTCCAAGGTGATGTCGCACATTCTAAATTCACCGTCTAAAACAGAGAAAAGCAGAAAATCTGAGAGAATAATTAAATTAAATGATAAATGGAGCTTCGCGTTATTTAATACAGGCACAGAGTCAGGCCAGTCACAAGGTCAAGCCTGTCCAATCATACTCGTAGTCAGTCACTCCTCCCTATTAGCGTCCCTTATAACTGAGGCAGCGTTCATTCATTCGGCCCACTCTGTGCTTGCCACATCAGCCTTCACGATCGTCAGCTTTCTCCTCCTCCTCCTTGTTATAAGAAAAATCGGTGAATGTATAGATTGCTGCCTATTCAGACTGTCCATCCTGTATTCTCTTAAAAACAATGTTACTATCGGGCTCTGCCGGGGGGTTTGTGATCCCAGGAATTGACTGTGTCATGCTTGCTCAGATCCTTCCGAGTATCACTCGAGTAGAGTCACCGCCAAACATAACATGCATGTCAGTCTGAAATAAATGGTTAAAATCTGACAACGTGTTCTGTCTGAACTGGCTAAAACAATCGGTAAACTGTGAAAATGACCACAGGTTCATGTCCTGTCAGTTGACCAGTTGACTGATGGATTGAGCTAATCATTGCAGCTCTTTATGACAGCAACCAGGTTATGTAAGTGTGTGTAGATACACTGATAATACAGGCAAGTTGTTATCATGGTGAGAAATACTACAATAAAAAAACAAACAAACAGTAGAACAAATACAAAACAGCACAAACAACCCAACAGAATAAAATATGAATGACCTGACTCTGTGAATAATATTGTAGCATTTTAGTTCAAACTTTGACTACATCAGGTTTTATGTTCCTAGTTTTATTCCACACAGCTCTTCAGATCTGACTGGCCATAAAGTAAATAAAGTTTTTATTGCTCCAAACTTCTAAACTCCAATTTTAACTCTGTCACACGTTATTTGAAACAAGCAGTACCATTAAACCACACATATTGTTTTATATGTTTTTATTATTCTTTGTAGCTTTTACACAGTAATAATAACAATGATTAAATGTGTTTCCATAGCTCTTTTCTTAACAGTGTTACAAAAGAAATAAAACCAGACACTCTTGTCTGGCAAAGACAAAAAAAACAAAGAATAGATCAAATAAATAAGATGAAAACGTATAAATAAAACATATATCAAACATTTCCTAAGAGAAGAGTTTAAAGAAGATAGCGACTTGTGTGTGTGTCTGAGTTCAGTAGGCTAAGAGTTCCACAGTGAGGAGTTTCTAATAGCAGATAATCCTGATCAGCCTTTATCTCAAACTGTGACCTGGGAGTAACAGCAGGGCTTCATCTGCAGATCTGAGCCATTGGTAGGGCCTGTACCTGGTCAATCATTCAGAAATGTATTTGGGAGCAAGGCCATTTAAGGTCTTAAGGGTAGGCAGTAGGTTAGATGATATAAAATGATTCTATTTTATTTCGCTATGGTGTTTTTTCTTATGTAGTATAGACAGTAATTTTTAGTTGTATTTTCATGTGTTAATTAATGACATTTTTAGGCATCATTGTTGCATACAGGTGGGAAATACTGACAAAACATTTCTAAAATATCAATAAACTGATACATGCGATGAATAATAATTCACTGGTTTACAATGTTTGTTTATGTGGGGTGAATGTGAAACAGGTATTACATTTCTCTGTGATATTAAAAATGTCTTAAAAAGTCTTAGATTTAATGTGATGAACCTTGCAGGTGTTCCCTTGGTTGAGCACGAACACGCAACACATGTACATACATGCACAGAAACATACTAATATGAAAGGCAGCATCCATTATCTATACACCGCTTAATCCTCTGTAGGGTCGCGGGGAGGCTGGAGTCTATCCCAGCCGACTCGGGTGAAGGCAGGGGACACCCTGGACAGGTCGCCAGTCTATCACAGGGCTACACATAGAGACAGACAACCAAGCACACTCACATTCACACCTACGGACAATTTAGAATCATCAATTAACCTCAGTATGTTTTTGGACTGTGGGAGGAAGCTGGAGAACCTGGTGAAAGCAGCTAAAAATCTTTTATTATTATTTTCTATGTTATTTATAGTGTTATTGCTTGTATATTTAATGACACTTGTGTCCCTGTGCACGTATAATTTGTGTCCTTTTTGTACAACGTCTAATTGCAACATCCTAACCCCATTACCTCGTAGCAGAAACATCTTACTCAGCGTGTTTGGTCACAGCGCAGTTTGCTGAACGTGCACAAGTGCTGCAGACTCTGACAGTTTGGACGGCTGAGACTGTGCAGTAACTGTGCTTGTTCTCTTTGTTCTCGCAGTAATCCCTGAACTTGGTGGGGACCAAAATCCTGTGAACCCCCTCAACCCTTTCCTCACTCCAGGATCTGCTGTGCCCACGTTTGCCTTCTCACCATTCGGTAAATGCAGCATTTAACTACGTGTAGAACTTATTTTATCAGAGCAAACCAAGTGCAAATTACACCACAAACACATTTTCTGCAGCAATGGAATAAGTACTGAGATATTCTGCCTAAACAAAAGTAGCAATAGCAGATGAGGCCACAGAATGAACCCAGTCAGTGTTGTACTGTATATCACTGGACTATAGGTGGGGATATTGTTGTGTAACAGTGAAACAGCTGTAATTCAGTTTCCTTTTCCTTGCTTCTCTCCGTGTAATCCTTTTGAATATTGATTCTACGATTCTGATCCATTAAAATGTGATTTTTTTTTTTTTTACAGCCATGTAACATTATAGTCACTTGACTATAATGTTTCCTAACATGCTGCCGTCAAATATATCTTTAAATATTTCTTTTATTCGGAGTATACTTATTTGTTATTTAGGAGCCAATACTAAGTTCTGTAAAATATTGTGGCTGAATTTTGAGAATTTCATATTTTGCATGCTTTCAGACCATTTGGTAAGGCAAAAAAAGGTTGTTAAATTTTGACATAAAGACAACTTGAATTATAATACAGTATATAGACTGACCCAAATGTGAGCTGTCCTTGTACATATCCGCCTTGTCCTCATGTTTCTGAAGACTAATAATTCCCTTTGTGTTTACTCAGGCTCCAAAATCTCCACAGGATCCAGACAGAGGCACCTTCAGCGACGTGCTCACCCCCGGAGGAAATAGGCTTCTAGTGAACATCTAACTCCACATTTCACATGCGCCTACACAGGCTGAATGTCATTACACTCGAGTGGTCTGTGCTCACAAATCCACACTGCCACTCATGGGTGGACATTTAAAATAATTCATATTCTACTACTTGAATCTTGTGTTACAGTGCAGGTGGGAAAAACACTAGCAAAGTGCCACTGAGGACCACACTGACAATGCATTTACTTTACGTTTTAAGTATTAAGCAGCAAAAAGCAGGCCTGACTCACCTCACCTTATTTCAGTAGGTGCAGGTATACTAGCCTGTAATTTAGTCAAGTTTTAGTTTTTATGGAGGTATGCTTTTATAAGTATTTTTCATTTTTAACCAAAACTCTGTCAACAATCATTTTGCTTCGAAGACATATTGTAATTTGTGAATTGCTGACATTAAAAAGCAAAATGTCTGGACTTCCTCATGGCTGGTGGTTATTTACATGGTGGTTGGTTTACATTTCACTGAGCAAATACATTCTTCAGTGCAACAGGCTGACGTCATACACAAAACAATGCAGGGCTTTTGTGTAAAATGTGATATATCAGGTTACATTTAAAGGTCAGTGCACATAATATGAATTTACCTGGTGTTTGCTGAGGAGAGGCGGGTCAGTAGAAGGCTGCTCTTTGCACAGTCTATTTGGGATGGCCTATTTGCAAGTTTGCTGGCTGTGATTGGAGGCTTCAGGGTGCAGCAGGTGAAACCTGAGAAGCTGTGATCGGTACACCTGTAAGGTACGCCCATCTGTTGCTGCCAGTTTGAGCTCAGAGTGTAGGAAATGGCAGCCGCAACTATTTCTGTCGAACAGGACCAGTTCTGTTGTTCAGTGTGCCTGGAGGTTTTAAGAGACCCGGTGACGATCCCCTGCGGACACAGCTACTGTCTGGAATGTATTGAAGACTACTGGAACAGGCCCAAGCAGAAAGGCCAGTACAGCTGCCCTCAGTGCAGGCAGGTGTTCAACCCAAGACCGCTACTGAGCAGAAACACAGTTCTGGGTGAAGTGGTGGAAAAGTTTCAGCAAAGCGGGATTCAAGCTGCAGCTCAGCACTCAGCCAAAACAGAGGAGGTGAAATGCAGTGTTTGCACAGGGAGAAAAAGCAGAGCTGTTAAATCCTGCCTTCTTTGTTTGGAGTCCTACTGTGTGGCTCACTTGAGAGTCCATGAAGAACGCTTTCATGGAAAGGCCCATAAAGTGATTCCAGCTTCGGATCAGCTGAGAGAGAAGCTGTGTCCTCAGCACGACAAACTGCTGCGGCTGTACTGTCACACTGACCAGCAGTGTGTGTGTTCACAGTGTGTGAAAGAGAGGCACCGGGGCCACGATACAGTGTCAGCCGTGGATGAGAGAGCAGCACAACAGGTGATTTTCAACAGTTTGTAACAAATTATTTCTGTATTCTTGTATTTAAATTTCAGAATTGATTGATAACAGCTTAGACTGCACTTTATCTTTTAGCAGTGTGTTAAACTGATCTGTAGAGAGCTCATGCAGAACTTTACACTAATATTCAGACAGAGAATTTTATTATGTGTGTTTGAGTTCAAAGGGGCACTTTGCAGATATCACATGTAAAAGGTAGTTTATTAGTAAAGTCCCACACTCCTTAGCATGTAAAAACAGCTCTATAATGTATTTAATGGTTCAGAGCTGAACATGTATGAGCATGTATTTAAACAAGGCAGCTGTATGACTGCAGAGTTGGTCATGTGAGAGTTAAAAACACTGATGACAATATAACATTTGATTTTTGATTTAATTAATTAGTGACGGTGAACTTACTATGTTTGCTTTCAGGTGCTTCTTTTTTTTTCTCTCTGTACAGTAAACATACTAGTAAAGCTGCAGTCAGTTAGCTTAGCTTAGCACACAGACTGAAACAAGAGGAGCAGCTACCACAAACACAATCCACCGACCAAAAGCAAATCCACCAAACCTGACAATAGTAACGTCCTGCAGTGTTCTGCTGGTTGCCTGGCAGCTCTTCCTGTTGTTTCCAGTCTTTGTGCTAAGCTCTAGCCTTAGTATTTGAATTTTTCTGTACAAATGATGCTTTATGTACTGACTTTCTGAGCCGGGGACACAAACTGTACAAAAACAAAGACAAAAAAATGATGAAAAAGTCAAGTTTGGGATATGTAAAAAGGCAACCTCGGCATGTATCCAGGGGCTGTGACTAGTGTGCCATTTTAATAATTTATTTAATACAGTTGAACAAATTGTCTCACTAAAGTATGCCAAATTAGTTATTAGTCCTCTCTGTTTGCACTGCACCCATAGACGTATCGACGACTGTCACTGGATTTTGTTAAGAGAACTTCTTTAAATTTCTAGAAGTTTTAGGAACAGCATTTCTAGAAACGATATCCACAGAAAGCGTAAGTCGTACTGTATGGAAATATATCTGTGTCATTTTTGTATTCAGATTTGCCTCCCTAAAAGGAGTGTTGATGCAAATTGTTGCAGTCGGCCACTACAATGCTTTAAATCTAGAGTATGCAAAGTATTCCAAGAGCATTATAATACTTAGGGAAAGTAAGTCCCTTCACATCCCATCAATAAAAAATACTAAATACTAAAAAAACCTGCATATCTGTGGCAGTCACAGGTCTGTAAAAAAAGCCCCAGGTCGCCGTATAGCTCGCTGAGTTAAGGCGTTACCATGGGGGCGCAGGTCGCCAGCAGCGGTCATGAGTTCAAATCCGGCTCAAGACCCTTTGCTGCATGACACTCTCCTCTATACCCCCTTTCACCCTGTCTCTCTCTATCAATAAAATTGGGAAAAACTCCACAAAAAATACTTTAAAAAAAAGCCCATCCAGTCAGTGCATGAGATGACTGTCTGACTCCTGGTTGCACTCATTGTGCCTCACAGGAGTTCTTCACAAGGTCGCACATGAATGGCAGACAAAGACCAGCCACATATTTCAGATTTCATCTAAACCTGCAGCATCTTGTACTGCTACACAAAGCAAGCAAAGAAAGACAGGAGCAGAAAAGGCTACGGCCAGTAAAAAGTTGGACTAAAGCAAGAGGTCAAACTCAAGTCTGACTCAGTCTGACTTTTCCATCCGGTAGAGTCAAAGGGCCTCATTGGGGGCTGTTTTTCTGTTGGATAGATAATTATCTGTTATTGTTGTGGCTGTAAAAGGAGACCTGAAGGAAGGAGGTAGGTTTTTTCAAACAGGATCCAACCAGAGAATTTCTAAATTGGGTCTGTGATTGCTGCTCAGGGTATGTATACTTTTATTTATGTGAGAAATATTAAAATGCAGCAACATTAGTAACTAAAATAATCATTAATAAATGATTATGTTTAAGTGGCTTTTACAAACATTCCAGTTACATAAAACCTAATAGATTAAAAATGACAGAATACAGTAAAGCTAAGTTACATTTGTCCAAAAATAAAAGTTCTATTAGACTAAAACTATTTCCACATGTATAATCGTTTGGGGCTTTGTTGCTTCACTGTTTCAAGAGGAAAAGTGCAATTGGCCACAGTTCTATGAACCAATGGGAACAGGGGCACAACTACCTACTTTCTGGGTGGTATGCAGACACATTACAGCCCCCCCCC
>OMNN01080832.1:0-11455 GCA_900302755.1 Chromis chromis | reverse complement strand
GTGACTTTTCTCTACTTCTAGTTGTGCTAACACAAACTGAGTATAATGATGTATTAGACAAATATGTGCAGTCCTGTTTGTAAATTCCAGCTTCTTTAATGGTGAAGTCCTGTTTCAAGAGTAATATAATGGCAGGAAGTAAAAGCTTGGACCCCGGTCCCCAGCAGAGTGTTGGGGGGTGATGGGGCAGGGAGGTGTGTGTGTGCTGGGCTCAGTGTGGTGCTGCAGTGGCTGGCTCTCACAACTCTCTTCAACCTGGACGCCTGCGTGTCTGCATCACCGAGGTAAGACGAACCTTACATTTGAAACATCATGTTACCAATGCAGATTCATGTAATTCTAAGAGGATGGATGACGATAGTGATGATGTGCTGTGTTTCTGAGTCAAGTTTGAGGTTGAATACAGCACCGCATGCTCACAAACCCACCGTCTGTTTCTATTTGAATGAATGGTTTCTGGTCCAGTTGTTACATTCACATTCTAACTACACATTAGAAAGAACATTTAACACAAGTTTTCAGACTTAATAAGTGAAGGTTCATTCTCATGCTGTGCATATGGAAATATTAAGACATGGAAACATTGAACCTGTTGCACAGTGAATGTTCTTTTTTCTCACAGTAGTTACATCAGAAATGATCTTTTTGTCCAGTGTGCTTCCTTCAAAATAGAACTGTGACTGAGTGTTTAAATAAGGTTTCTCTCATTTAAGCTTTCACATGTGATGTCTCACCTTCCAATACATCCACTAACACAACTGTTGTCTTTTCTTATGTCATTAAGTGTAAAGAAAATGAATTCATGAGTGTTTCTATCACTTAGTTGAATCATTTGTTCCTTTATTGTCCAAAATGTTCCATATCTGAGTCCTGGCATTAGTTAGGTAGATTATTTTCTATTGTCTTTCACTCAAATCAGACATATTACACGCTTCTTGCTTTTACTTCTGTAACACATTACAGACTAAATACTTGTGCTGATAACAGATTATATAGTCTTTGACGGTTCAGTAATGAATCATGGTTATTTATGGGCATACATGTCATTTTACTATGACGTTTATGCTGTTTGAGCAGAAACAGCCTGATGAATAGTGTATCTGGAGCACAGCGAGGGTTCGCCATGCAGAGACACATCTGCTGGCCGCAGACGACGAGGTCGACACGCTTTGAAGACGGCAGCGAGTGCTTTTTAACTCTCTGACGCTGCGAGGCCTTTTGGAGTGCACCTCAGCAGAATCAAATCACATTGTCTTTATTTTTCTGTTTTCCATGGCGGGACAATAGAGGAGCCGAGGGGGTCCATGTTCAGTGTCCACTGTCCACTGTTTCGACACCCCACAGCTCTAATTGATGCTTTGTCCGTCCACGTCTCGCCTCGTTAGAGCCCTCGGAGCCCACGGGCCGGAACAAATCCGAGATGTCATCTGCACTCAGGTCTGTTTGTGTCACCGTGTGTGTTTGTGTGAAAAGAGTGTGTTGAGGTTGATACCCTATGTTGGAAAGTTTGGACTTTTCTGAGCCACAGTCACTTTCATACTCACAACATTAAATCATCTCACAACTTCCCATATTTTTCTGCTGACCCGAGCAGCCAAACCATATGTTGGGAACCACTAAGGTACCAAGAGTAAACTGTGGTGTTCACACAGCTGAAGGGCTTCTTCCACTACTGCAATTTTCTAAGTATAACAGAACTTACTCTGTGGGCGATCTAAGAAAAGAGACAAGTAGAGCAACAGACTACTCTTAACACTATGTTTGTCCTGTGTGATTTTGAGTTGGACAAAATCAGCTTTTTTGTACTGTAATCAGGACTTAAAGCTGATACAGTACTTATGTTAACAGAAGAACAGAATGACCAAGACTCAGCAGCTAGCCTCACACAACTCTTTAAATACAAATTTACAGCTGCAACATATCCAAAACTCAAAAATTAACACTTTAATCAGCTTTTCTAAAAACCTAAAACATGAAGCAGGACTCTGTTCATATTCTTTTAATTAATTAATGATCTGGTTTTTTTTACCAGAGATGTTATAAAGGACTCTTTTATCAGGCAGCTCTCACAAAGCTGTCTCAGCTCAGCTGCCCCCTGCTGCTGCCTGAGTTCATCAGTACAGAGGAGGAGGTGTGGAGGCCGTTTAGCAGGACTGCTGCTAATTGACATGGACGCTGTTGCATTGTATGGTACAGTGAGACAGCAGCCCACCCACTGACAGCGAAGGGACCAAGCAGAGAGTCCAGCAGCTGGGAAACAAAGACACGCCCAGTTCAGTTAGGCTGAGCACCACCTGCAGTCATGGAACTTAAAACTTCCAACTTTCCAGCTCTGCATTTTTATGTGTTCTCTTTGTTTATTTGGCCGTTCAGTCTTATGATATTAAATGTGGGGTATGTTATTCTGTTTATTCACCATATTTTTAATTGCAGGATCTTTATTTCATGGAAGAGCAGATTCGTTCCAATTGTATGTTTCCTTTATAAACTACTTTCTTTGTGCGACTCCTCGTTGTTCCCCCAAATCTAGAAAAGTAGTAGAGAGTGCAAAAATCTACAACAGTCTAAAAGTCTACAACACAACACTTTAATTTGTTTGTAAGATTTAGTGTCAGGTGTTTTACTGCAGAGCTGGATGTGAAATGGGTAAAATGCTGTGCTTGTTTAATGTAATGCTATATCTGCTAACTGTCATAACTCAGACCTGACATGCACACAACAGTAACATCTCTCCACTTCACTTCCTCCAGGTCATCAGAGCACTGTGCCCTCTGCATGGTGAGGCTGATGTCTGGACTCCACTCGGCCTCCATGGTATCATCTGTGTGTGTACTTCTATTACTACTCATACTGTGGGAACATACATGTGTTTACAACATAGAGTGTATGTAAAAGATAGACGTAGCGACCATGAAGTCACCCAGTGGCTTATAAGCTACAAATCAAATCAAATGCCTTTATTGTCATTGCATGTACACATACAATGAAAGTTGATGTCTCTCATAAAAGAAGAAATATTCCATTTACTCTTCAAAATCATGCACACACTTAAATACATGTAAAAAAATAAAAAATAAAATAGAGTAAATATGGTAAAGTGCTGTAGAAGTTCTAAAGAATCAGCCTTAAGTTAGTCTTTTGAAACCAGACATCTGACTGAAGACTCAAGGACACAATGCATATGTGAACAACCTGACAATCACAAGGTAGACACACCCTGCTTTATTGTCTAGCTTTCCTAAATGGGATGATAATGTTTAGAATGAACATCATGCTGCATTGTAAGTGACTTGAAACTAGTAATTAACAACATAAACTCATTAGGAAAATGTTTACTAAGGAAACAAATCAAGTGAGATGTCGGCTATTTTTCAATAGATTTTTTTTCTTTTTGCAAACAGAGGAGTCGCCCTCTGCTGGCTGTGAGAAAGAAAAGACACTTCCATGCTGGCTTTGCTCTGCAGACGGAGATGTTGCATTCATCCTTTGTACATACTGGTTTACAGACCTAAATTGTTGGAACTATTGTTGGAATTTTGAGTGCACATCCCCTATAGGACAAATGATTTAGTTTTAGTGTGAAAACTCTTTAGGGTGAGGTTGGAAATTTTAGGTTTAGGTGAGGGTCAGGATAAGTCTCCAGGAAATGAATGTGAGTCAATGGAAAGGTCCTCTGAAGTGATGGAAAAAAGACTGTGCGTATGTTTCCAGCTTTTCAGGTAGACTTGTTAATCTCTGCAGGCAACTGTGATATCACACAACCACCTCACAATCACCTGCAGAGATGATCCAGTCGCTCTGGTGAATCTCTCTGCCCTCATCAGTGACTCTGAGTCTGCAGATCACATCATGTGTGATCAGCTGATCAGTTAGTGTCAGAGGAAATGTAAATTCAGGAGATAGTGTGTTTGCAGGACACAGCTGTGATCCAGTTAAATCTCAGCTGGCAACTGTGAGCTTTTAGCATCTCACGGCGTCGGCTGAGGTTCACTTGAACACAGCACCATCACTGTCTATCAGAGGAGCAGGAGCACAAGTTTCTAGATTTTGCTACTAAACACAAGGAAAGTGACTCTCTTTACTTATTCTGTCCATCCCAGCTCCTGATCTTATGATGACTTAGAAGTGTTTCTCAGTTTCAAACACAGTAACGGGTTCGTTCACCCAAGGTAAAAAAAAAAAAAAACATAGCTTGATGCCACTGGGTATAACCCCAAAACATTAGTATCGGAAATAAATGAGATTGTGATCCACTTACTTTACAACAGCTAAAACATATTGTGTAGGTTTTGTCATCTTGACATACTTTTTGATATGACTTTTTTGCTGAGTGGCTTTTAGTCTTGTGACTTTTTAGACAACAAAAATACCAACTTGGAGAAACCTTTTTTCAGGTTCATTTGAACTTTTATATAAATGCACACCCAATTAAATTTGAGTCAAATTGTGTGTGTGTGTGTGTGTAAATATACCTATGTGAAGCCAGTATGTGTGACAGGTTTCCAGACTGAGTCCAGAGCTTTCTGATGTTGATGATACTGCATCAGGAACTGATTGGAAAGCGATGAGAGGCCATCAGTTCCTGATGCACTGCCTTCAGCATTGAAAGATGCTCCACCCAGTGAACATATGGAGGACATGAAGGTTGTGTCACAAACCAGGAGGTCAGAGTCAGAAATGTATTCTAAATCTCCAGTGGTACTATTGTGCTCGTTGTACTTTATATCCATGCCAGCAGCAGGACTTTTGGGACAGCAGTGAGTCAGCTGGTCGGTCCATCACTTTGGTCTGGACTGAAATATCTCAACAACTATTGGATGCATTGCCATAAAATCTAGTCCAGTCACGTTTCCCTTAGAATGTATGTAGTAACGTTGATGATCCTCTGACTTCTCCTCTGGCACCATCAACAGGTCAATATTTTAAATTGCTAATGACGTTCTCATCAGCAGATCACTCATTTGGTTAATCTTTGATATTGTAGATATTCAGTAATGGAGCTTCAGCTTTAACTTTAAGGCTTATTAATATGAATATCTCTAATCAGAGCACAAACAAAGAGCTTGTTGTAAATGTATTCTTACATCTAGGATAATAAACTACATTTTAGACAAGTGTCTTTCAGTCTCTGTCTTTTTCCTTTTTTTCACAGTCTTTGCTGTATTATTTGTTTTTATTTTGCCTTAAATGGCAAAACGTTGATCAAAAATTGCAATGAAAGAGTAAATCTGACTTAAATAACAGAAAAAACAGCAGCACAAACACAGAAGACCTTTTATTTCCATAGTCAGGTATCACTTTAGCTGTAGTCCTCATGTTTGGCCACATTAAACAAATGTCTGTTACACAATCAAATGTGGCTATAAGAAGATACAAGAACAGTTTAAAGTATTTCTTAATATGAGATATTTGTCAACAATGATAGTTTATAACACATATAGCACATGTTGTACATAGTATAAACATTTGGTGATCTACATGTAAATATAAAAGCACCGATCCATCCGCTGCAGACTCCAGACTGCAGGAACAACATCACTTCTCCTGTGATGAGTCCTGTGAGGCGTCTTCATGGTTTATGTTCTTCAGCTCAATATTTGCACCTCCATTTGTATCATTCTGCCTGTGTCTAAACAGAATGTAAGAAGAGTAGTTATTTCTTTGTTGTTAATCAGAAATAGCTAAAGTTTTGTGTCAAATATTTTTATTGGGAAGCAAAAACAGGTCCGGTCCGGTACAGGTATAACAAACTGTGCAAAACAAATGAAATGGCTAAAGTTTTAAACCTATTATTATTATGGCTAGTGAGAATTCTTGATTCTGATTTGGGAAGTATAAACAGATAGCTGTGACATACGTGGTTGCCTGCAGCTCTAAATGAATGCACATGTATTAAACTGTAGATAAAGACAACAACAGTGAGGCTGAACTGAAAACCTTGGTGCTAGGATGTTTGTGCAACTACTAGCAACAAGTGTAAAAAGAAAAACATGTACATTCAAATGTGGTTTATAATAGTGTTAATCTGGCATCCAAATCAACCAACTGTAGGGGGAGGAAAGAGAGGACATGAGCAAGAAAGTGCTCTGACTGTCATTTTTTTCTTTAAACTTCCTGTATGCAGATTTACATCTGCTGCTTTTGATCATCTTTACCTGCCATTGATCAAATGTTTGAACAGTTTTATTGTCTACATCCAACATACAGTGTGAATGACTAACAGAGCTGGAAGGAAATGGTCATGATTAGATGAGCTGCTCCTGTTGCTGCTATAACAGTTATAGTGACTGGTCAGAATATGTTTGTACTTTGTTATGTGTTCAGAATAATATGGTGTCAGAATAGATGATTGCTGAGTGTTTGTTCTGCCAGTAGTACTTTACCTTCCCTCTTCCACATCTAAGATGTTTTCAGGCAGACGTACGTTGAGCGTCTCTGGGAGGAGGAAGACCAAGCTGCCACTAAAAATCCCTGTCCCAGCAAAGATCAGAGGGGGCAGAGGAAGCCAGACATCCTCCAGCAGCATGACCATGGGAGCCAGGGCACTCCCGATCCGACAGACACACGAGGTGTAGCCTATACCACACTGCCTGTCCAACAACACAAGTAGGAGCTGCATCACAACAAAGTGCATGTTTCATTGTTATGGGTTAAAAAATGCTTTGCAAGTAAAAGCAGCATCAGGTCAGGGTGCTTTGGGTTGACCCTTGTGGTTTTAGGTTTTGGGGTTTTACCTAATGATAGTTGGAAAGAGTTCAGCTGAGTAGAGGAATGCCGTGGTGAATGCTGCCTCTGAGAATCCTTTTGCCACCACAGCGATGCAAGTGCGAAGCACAGAGTACTCTGAAAGAGAAGCAGATTAAAGGTGTGGAAGAGTTCAGGAACTTCAGACTGGAAAAAGACAGGAAGTGGTGTAACCTAAAGGTATGGCTGTGTTTATTCCAATCAAAGCTCCTGTTGTGATGAGAAACCATGCTTGGGCGTTTCGCCGGCCGATCCAGTCCAGGACGAAGAAAGTGAGGATTTTAGCGGGAGCTTCTATGGCACCATAGATGAACTGAGTGAGGTAGATACTGACACCGAAACCTGAGATATTAAAACTGATCCCATAGTACAGGAAGGCAACAGCAAACCTGGAGGTACAGCAACACAGTCACAATGAAAACACGCAGAAGCCTGGAGGCCTTCAGCAGACAGTACTGTCAAAAGGATGATTGGGTACCAGAACAACCCGGAGCAGAGGGTGATCTTCCTCATCTGAGGTGTTTTGACCAGATCCAGGTAGGAGTGTCTTTTCTCAGCCACCTCAGTCACCGTCACCTTCCCCAGAACCTGAAACAACAGCACATTTAAAGTAGAACTGGTCTAGCTGGTATAGGCCAGCAAAAGCTTACTGCACACGTACTGGTGATTGTGTATGTAAACTGATTAAGTAAGAAGAAATTGCAGTACAGAAATATACAGTGTTCCCATTACATATTTTGTTCCACAGTGTGTATCCTGGTCACAATTTTTAAAAATCCTCATGTCAGGATTGTATGTTTATTCTATACAATTTAACTTTTTAAAATGTAAACATTCAGTATCTATCAGGCTGTATTTTAATGTCTGTAACATTTCCTAGCCTTGTTTTTGTGATTAGTTTTCTAATCTCCCAGGACCCCTGAAATACCAACAGCAAGCTTTTCCTACAGATTTTCTACAGACTGGTAATGAAAGTGAAAGGTGAAGTGAGTTTCAGGTGTTTTTTTTAATACTCTTAATTAAGTAGTACCCCCTTCATACCAATACATACACATGTGTTGGTGCTATGCGTGGCTCACAGACTTATTTTGATTCATTAGCAGTGTGTGTTTCTGAGTAGAAGGACAACCACGACAATAGGGATGAAAACTTTCACTGTTACCGATAATTAATGTGAGTGGCTATTACACAGGTCAGACAAGTGACTAACTGTCCAGTATTATTGAGTTCAGTGCAGGTTGTGTGAGGGAATCTCTGCTACCGCTGCTCTCGACAGTGGGCCACATGGTCACTCTGACTTCACTGACAGCCTTATTCAAGATAAGAGCAGTCAGAACAGTGTTAAAAAAAGACACAATAAATCTTGAGTTTCATTTATAGTTTGGGAACTTTTAGGCAGACAGATTGACTAGCAGACCTTAACACTTTGAATCCTATTTGCCAGTGTGACAAAAATATGGATTTGTAATTGATCTCATCTTAGCCCTTGGCTTAAAAGTCACAGTTGCTCAGTTAGCTGTACCTCAGGGTCCAGTCTGGATGCATATTCATTCCTCCCATTCATTTTAGCACACTGGACCAGGTACTTGTTGGCTTCCTCCGTTCTGCCATTGACTAGCAACCAGCGGGCCGACTCAGGCAGCCACCTGAAGACAGACAGAGGCTTTAAAAAACGGAGACACCAGATGTTTACTGTTAGCTTAAAGAGCGGAAAGTCTACTTCTTCCACCTTACCACCAGGAGATGATGGCAGCAATGCAGGGTGCTGTCACCACCAGTGTCAGGTGCCTCCAGTCTCGTACGAAGTAGGCCAGCAGGGCCAGAATCATGTTCCCCACGCTCCATGACAAACTCATAATGGTACCGGTAAAGGTCCGGTGCTTTACATCTGTCCACTCGATACCTGAACAGGAAGGGTGTGACACAAGTAACAGACTGGAATAATCAGACACGTCTCTCAGAGATAAAACTGATTTCATCATAAATATGAATAAAAGAATTAAAGATCTAGATTTCTACATTTTGTCATAGAAAACAGGACCATAAGAATAGTGAATAACTATCATCAGAGCTGCTCTTTTATAAGGAATAACCCCTCAATCTGTTTATTTAGCCAAAAGATCCTTTGTGTTGGATCATAAACTGGTTGCTTGTAGATGATCTGGGATCTGAAGCATCTTTGAAATGGCTCCAACACACTGCTGACAGTGTTGGCATTCTGTCTCTCTGTTTGGGGCTCCACTGCCACACTGGATCTTTGAGATAAAGTCTGACTGGCTCGGGTCCCCTTCCAGGGCTCAGGTTGGGCAGATCGACATGCTTTCAGACGGCTTTATTTGTGATGCAGCTGTGTTTTCTGTCAAAATGTGGTATCTAAATTCATGAAACCATTAAGTCATGATGGCAAGATAGCAATCACTTATCTTTTAAAATCAGTATTACAAAGGAACAATGAGAAATATATGACAACTGGTGGCCGTATGGTGGTTAAGCAGGAACCACTTTCATCATTTGATTCTTAGCCAGAGGACCCTTGTTGGGCATCACACTCTTCTGTCTTTAACCTTGTTTCCTGTCTATCTCTGGACTGTCAACTGCCAAATAAAAGCAAAATGCTAAAAATTATCTTTAAAAAAGGAAGGTCAGAAAACCTTACACAACCCCGGTTTTTACACTGACATCACCAGTTTTTCTATGTGAATGTGTTACTATTCTATAGTGTGCCATGGAGTTCTTACCGAGCACCACGCCAATGATGGACAGTCCACTGAGGGCCATGCCGCAGAGCGCTCTGGAGATGGCAAACATGACATAGGAGGTGGAGAAGGCTGAGGTGGCTCCCAGCAGGCTGGAGGCAATTAAAGCCACTAGAAGCATTGACTTACGACCAAACCTACAAAACACACATGTCAGTTTAGCGTTGAACTGAGTTTTCAGTCACACCATCTGGATCTTGCTGAATTCTTTAATTATATATGCAAGATTTCTTTGTTGTCAAAGTTCATTCTTGAACTTCAAGGCTCATTTACTTTTTTATTTGTAAATCATGTAATATGATCAAAAGCACAAGCATAGCTGGCTTTAGATCAGGCCACAGTTGCATCTCTGCCACGATGAAGGTTGTTAATGACAAAATTTGTGCTTTTGACAACAAGGAATACTGTGTTGTTGATTTGTCTAAAGCTTTTGACTCTGTTGACAAATTCTTACTTGAAAGGCTAAGAAATACTGGTCTCCAAGAAAGCTGTGCCACCTGGTTTAGTAGCTACTGTTCTGGACGCATTCAGTCAATAAGGATGGAGGGTTTTCTCTAGTCTCCGCTGCCTCTTTACAAAGGTGTCCCTCAAGGCTCCATACTTGGTCCAACACTATTCAATATTTACATCAACAATATAACCCATGCCATAGACAACTCCCACATCTATCTGTATGCTGATGATACTATTGTATATACATCTAGCTCCTCTCTCAATGCTGCATTGTCTGCTCTGCAAATTGCATTAACAACATTCAACATGCCTTCTCTGACCTCCATTTATCTCTGAACACAAGAAAAACAAAATGCATGATATTCAATAGACATCTCCCACAGATCCAGTCCCCAAACAACATCTTCTCCTTGGATGGCTCTGTAACTGAATTTGTCAGCAGCTACAAATATTTAGGTATCTGGCTTGACCCCTCACTCTCATTTGAAACCCACATCAACACTCTGCTCTCCAAAGTTAAAAACAGAATTGGTTTTCTTTATCGCAATAAATCATCATTTACATACTCCGCTAAACACCTCTTGGTTAACATGACTGTCCTTCCGATTATTGACTATGGTGATATACTCTACAGATCCGCTTCCAAATCCCTCCTCCATAAACTGGACACTATCTACCACACTGCCATCTATTTTGTCACTGGCGCAGCCTTTACTACTCACCACTGCAGTCTGTACACCCTAGTTAACTGGCCCTCTCTTCACTCCTGCAGACAAACACACTGGTTTCTGTTCATATATAAAACCCTTATAGGTAAAACACGTCATATCTTCACTCACTACTCATCACCCGTAACATCAGCCGTTCCCTTAGCACCGGCACCCTCATCAACCTCCTCATCCCAAAATGGCCGTTGTGGTTATGGCCGTTGTTCATTTCAGTTTTCTGCAGCTCACAATTGGAACCATTTGCAACAAACACTAAAACTCACCTCCTTTATTCCACTCTCATCTTTTAAAAATATGATGAAGGCATCATTTGCCGACTGTTGTACCTGCTTTTAGCGTATTTCATCTTTAAGATTTTAATTGTTATGCTTTTGTTTTTGTATTGATTTTTATGGATGTGTTCCTGTTGTTGTTTTCTCTGCTTTGTGGTGCCTCTTGGCCAGGTCATCGTTGTAAATGAGAACTGGTTCTCAATTGACTCACCTGGTTAAATAAAGGAAAAATAAAAAATAAAAAACATAGTCACTAAGTGGACCTTAGAGTAACTCTAGTTTGTCAAATCCAGTTTTCCACAGTTAAGTAACTGAAATTTATCTTAACTTAATACATTGGGAAAAACCACATAATTTGTGCATAATATTTGGTAAACTGTATCCATTCATTACTGTGTGATTTATGTGTGTGGACCTCCTGCAGGTCAGACTGAGCTACTCGGAGCCAAAGTTTAAAAGAAACTCAGCAAGAGGTTTAATATGAGGACAGAGGGAGTTTGTG
>OMNN01080830.1:0-12986 GCA_900302755.1 Chromis chromis | reverse complement strand
GTCCCGCCCCTACCTCGGCTCGGCTCACACCACCACTCGTTCCAGCCTCCTGGAGGTACAAAACTCAGTGGAGTGAGAGGAACTCTGCGGCTGGACAAAATGCTGCAAAATGACAGGGACAATAATGACAATGAATTTCATGTCTTCCAGTCATAGAGCCAGAGATGCTTGGCTGGGCTGACTTGTCCAATTAAATTGTTACAGGTACAGCGGGAGATGGAGTTATTATCCCTGATTCTTTTGTCAATTACTCCTCTAGCACAAAGAAGAAGGGCATAGTGGAATGATATATAAACGCACAACAAGAGGCGATATTCCCTTAAAAGAATAAGTTTAAAGACGGTGTCGAATTTTGAAAATAATAAAGTTGCAGTATTATAATATTTTAAATTCTCTTGGTGCTTGTGAATATTTACAGTTTTAACAGGTCTCTTTGGGAGAACATCTGTCTGTGTGATGTATGTGTGTGGAGTCTGACAATCTGTTTATCATTTGTTACTAAATTATATGTTGGCAACGACTACATTTTCTAAGGCTAAAGGATGTCTATCTGTTGAAACTATCTGCCCGTGATGGCTTGAAAAATCCTGAGGAGATGAACCCGAGCAGTCAAAGCCCGATCCCCAGTAAAGAAGGTCAGGACAGAAAATGTCACTGCCATAATGTACCCAGTTGCGTATGGGAAAAGGGGTGGAAAAGACAGCTTGAGGAAAAATTAAAGACGTGTAAATGGTCTAATGTTTAGATTTTTTTTTTATTTGCCTGTGTATAATAAACATTATTGTAGAATTTCAGAATTTATCCATTTAGCTGGTTGTGTTGCTTTCAAGAGTTAAAAGAAAGGAAAAATAATCGGCTGGTATAAAAACTGAACAAATATAAATAGCTCATAAAATACCCCCCTCTCCTACTTACTTCTGCTAAATGAATAAGGTTGACAGATCACTGCTCAGATAGTGGCCATATTCCCTCAGAAGTATGTTGCCTTTTTGCAGTACATGGGAATCCACATATCCTCAAATGCTAAATGAAGTCTGACAGATAGCCTAGAGAAACAAAGTTGGGAGTTTGAAGCTAAAAGGGAGACCTTGAGTGAATGGGACATGCTATGTACACCCTGGCTAACAATCAACATATGCTTTGTTTTTCTGATGCCAACACGAGGCACATATAGCCTGGAGAAAGATGGATCCTGGGACTGGTTGGAACGCGATGCCTACTGGCTATTTTCTGTTTAAAAAAAATGTTGTTTCTAATTTGTTTACGCTCACATAGACAGCAATTACATAGCTGTGTAAAACACAAGATGTTTACTTAGAAGGTATGATCTAGAATTTAAGATTACAGACATAAAAAAAAAACCCTATATCTATATATTTTTTTCATTTTGCTGCTAAAGACACTGTGATTTAGACATCTACTCTCTGCTGTTCTCAATCTATAACCACCTAATTTATCCATAATCTAAAAATGTTTATGGCACATTTGGATTATGAGTGTTAATTGCAATATGCAGGCCTTCAAACCCTCAATTCAGATCTACAGAATTGTTCCAAGGCTTTCTGAAAAATCTTTTGTTCCTGCAGACAAAATATCTCTTGTTTTAAAAGTTAAATCCCTTAAAAATGTATTCCTCACACTTGTTGTTCACATCAAACAAGAAAAAAAAGTTTTGCAAGCACAGAAAAAAAAAACAGATAACAGGACAGATTCTGCCTTCTACAATTTGCAGTCAGATTGCTGCTATCAGCGTCTCCAGCTGTGATAAGTGCCATAATTTTTTTAACATTGCACAAAGTGATGCATACTCTCTCATGGTGCATAGTAATGTGCGCGGAACGCTATATGCTGTTCACGGAAAGATTTCATGATTCGAGGCTTTGGGCATCATAATAAACAATGACTCCGACAGCTCGTCTTTCCTGAGTCTTAAGAGTAAGTGAATCATCACCTTGCAATACCTGGAAAAATACAACATCTGCAGGGCTGGTAATATGTGCTGTGGATCACTTGTTACAAAGCAGTTACACTCTTTTATTCCCAATGAATAAAATATTGTAGCTTCCCTCTCTAGGGCAGTGTTTGCAACATTAAAAATGACTTCATTTCATGATAGGCCTGAACTCTGATTTGACTAGTTGGTCTAGATATGGCTTTGTGCGACTGAAGGAGGGGTTCTGGGATGGTGACAGGCAGCATGATGAGTTAAGACGCTGCCACAGCCCAGCAGTGAGAGAGAAATCAGAAAATCTCCTATCCCCCTCTCAGTAATGAACCACACCTGTACACTGCTTTAAATACCAGAGAGAAGCTTTAAATGTCAGGTGCAATTAAAGCTTATGATTCAAGGCTGCACCAATCAAATCAAGGCCTCTGAGTTCACCCAAGTCTGAGAGAGCAAAGGCGAGATGGTGCAGAGATGCCATGGACCACTCTTCCTTTACCCTACACTTCAATGAGCCTGCCAGCCCAAAGGTGATTGTAAAGTTTACTACCAATCGGGTGAACTTCTCCATCTTCCCAACTCCATGGCTTCATCAAGGGAAAGGTTTACTACTTTTTCCTGCTATATGAGGTGAAAAATTATCAGAGAATAGGTGAAATGAGGAAAAATATAGGTTTTAGTTTACACCTGAAGTGTTATGGATAGGGGTGCGGATGGAAATGTGTGATAGTCAACAAACTGGGTAAGACATCGGCGGGATTTGGGCTCCATTTTTACACAAGCGAGTAAAAATGGATAATTTGACAGAAAGAAAATATGTTTTAATTAGAAAATTACTAATGAATAATTCATTAATTTAATTAATAGTTTGATCAGCTTCAGAATGTCTATGAATGTCTTTTTTGTCTAATCAAGAAACTAAAACTCAAAGATATATTTACTATTATAGAAGACTTGGAAAACCACCTTTTTCCCTATTTTTCACCCCTAATTTTAACCACATCCTTAATCTAGATGCCTTATATACCTGTGATAATTGATTAAACAGAACCTGCGCACATACTGAAATGACACAGTGATCTGTTCCAGTTTTCATTGTTCTATTGTTATCAGATCACTATACTTGAACCACAATTTCTTTTCCTGCATGTTTCTTACTGTATAGTCCCCTTTGAAACCTGTATAAGATTATATGTTCTGGGGGTAAATATGCAACAATAAGTTTAAAGTTCCAGACCCCAAACACTGTTGCTTTAATTTGCCCTCTGTAGTACAACCCACGTTTTACTGTCGAGCTGCTGACTAGGCAGCTGTGTTTCCTGCAATCACACTAATTGGTCTCTTCTGCTGCTCACCTCCAGCATCCTCATATGTTCATACAGATAGCAATATAAGGCTCCTACAGAAAACACAAGCTGAGAATAATGAGATATCTCAAAGCCTGTGAAATGTAACAGAAAATGGTGACATTTTAGTTTGAACCTGGGTGACTCGTCTTAAACAACTCATAACAAAGGGAGGACACATAAGCTTTATTCCACCTATTACTGGGAGATAATTTCATGAATTAATTCACAATATGATCACCACAGAGGTCTGCTAAGTTGTTAGAATTCTTTAAAACAACTTCAAAAAAAAAATTCCAGGCAGGCAGTCATTCAAGGCAAACATGTCACTGCTTCCCGTGAATGAAAAATGAACACGGGGGGGTAAATAAAGCAATATGACCAGAGGGACCAGGAATTCTGCGGATAAGTGTCAGCTGCGGAGAAAAAATGAAGCATTTACCTGTTTGTAATCCAATTTCATGATGGCTTTCTGTAGATATCGGACTCCTCCGTGAATGAGCTTGGTGCTCCGGCTGCTGGTGCCTGATGAGAAATCGTCTCCCGGCACAGGGGCAGTTTTGAGATCTGACAACAGGAGCCAAGGAAACACATCAACATTTGGATACTTACTGTCCCAAATCTTTAGAATGGATCAAGATGCTATTCACATATGCACAACTTTCCACTGTAATATTCATGACGAGAACAATATTGTGAGGCCATACATATTCCATTGGTTATAAACAACAATCATTTCTACCAGTATGACAGCACGAGCCGCAAAAAGGAACTGCATGTTCTGAAACCACATTTAAAGCAGCCAAGCTGGAAAAGAAAACATCCACTTTCTTCTGCACATTTTTAATAGATGTAATTGAGGGAAATCATATGACTTTCATAGCCTTTTTAACGGTGAAATCGGTCTCCACTTTGCCCATCAGAAGCTTCTTTGCAGTCCCAGATGGTCTGTAAATCCCAGTTTTGAAAAGAAAAACGGAAGAATGACTGAGGATTAGAAGAAAGGGTTTGAAAACCCCCTCTACACCGCCAATAGACAACCAGAGTAAATAAAGGGGCAAAGCACATTTAAGAAGCCTCTAACTAGCGGCATAGATAATTGATTTGGTATGTAATGGTAACCACTTGAGGATGTTTTCCCTCACTGGAAGAGAACAAAACAGTTATCGTTTATGTTTTTGGTGACTGGACTAAAGCCCGTGTACATGTTAAGGAGAGAAATCCTCCAAGTTCAAACACAGTGCTGCTCCAGACTACATAGCAGACGTGTGAAGCGTCTTACAGATGAAACCCCAGAGACGCAGCTTTGGAAGCAAGTCCACCACAATGGCAAGGAGGTTATGCAACATCAGGATGGAGTGTACCCATTTGCAGTTGCAAACAGGGGCAGAACAAGAGTCGGCCATTAAAAATATTTTCAGAAAGCTGCTCCCACAAATGATAGCACTAGTGTGTAGAGAAAATCTGGGATGTATTAGTTCTTTGACTCATGAAATCAAAGACCTTTTACAATGGAAGACAACTAGATGTTTTAGTAAAAGCACAGAGACCATGAAATGTAGGGAACAAGTCTTTATTTTTAGGATAAATTGGAGTTTTTGCTGAATATTTCTTATAGTCAGATAATCCCATGAAAAGACCAAAACTAAAATGCACTGTACACCTCGTAGTGATTTCTGACCCTGTAACCTTGTCTGTGGCACTAAAATTCTATTATTAGCTTCAATTTAAAACGATAATCAGATTACAAACTGACCACAAATTAAAAGCAAAGTTACTCAAACAAAACAGAGTATGCCAATGTGGGGACTATTTTCAGCCGTGGATTATTACATACTGTAGGACAGTGTATATGGCAGAGCCGGCTTGCCCATTAGACAATATAAGCAAATGCTAAGGGCGCCATGGCCTCCAGGGGGCGCTGTAAAATTGGGCAAAATTTTACCTTCAATGTAATTATATTAAAACTAGTTATTACTATTAACTCTTAAAAATATCTGTAGTGCCTACACATATAATAAAGGAACGTGCCATCCATAGCATCTGTGTGGCTCAGTCCTGTGTTTGATGGCGGAAATCTGACTTGTCAAAGTTGAAAAAGCACAGGTATATTAATGATGACTACATTCCATTTTGGGGAGATTCTGCTTTTGTGCAGGCTGGTTCACTGTCCTGGTTTACTGCAACACTTGATGAAACAGAGCTATTGTAATATATGTGTGCTTTCCCTAATGTGACAAGTCAAAAGGTCTGCTGTGGAAAAACGTCTATGCTTGTGAGGATTATTTCATCACCGGTTATGGGTTTTTCTTGGGTTTTGTTAACAGTAAGTAAAATCTAGAATTAGAGATGTCATGATCATGTATTTTTTGCCCTTGATACAATCAGAGTAATTTAATATTTAGTATTATAGCT
Organism: Chromis chromis; assembly: GCA_900302755.1. NCBI lineage: Eukaryota > Metazoa > Chordata > Actinopteri > Pomacentridae > Chromis > Chromis chromis. The sequence continues at coordinate 7,280 of OMNN01080830.1, read as the reverse complement.
CTGGAATGCACTGAGAAAAAGATAGATTTTCAAGAACCTTGTTGTAAATCTCCAGTAGGGCACTGACTGAAATGTAGTGTCAAAAGGGGAAGAGTGTATCATGGCTCCACAAGCTACAAAATACAGCAAAAACCTATAGTGTTTACATGCATGTCAGAAAATGCATTGTAGATTAGCTGTTGTACCCGTTTACTGTTTAATACCCGAGGAGGTAATTATTCGGACGGTGGTTAGTTCTGTGTTGGCAAGCAGAGACCATTATGGGGTGGGCCACCATGACAAAGACTTCTGTGATGCTTAATGTCTTCCGGGCCAAAGCTCATGTGTTTATGACAAGCCAGGATTGATTAGGACAATGTTCTATGACAGAGTTGACATTGTGCCTCACAACCTGTGCCCATTGGTTAAAATCAACACAGTATAAATGTCTGCTATGCTTAAATTACATAACCACCTACTTGATTATATATTGATAGTGCTGCAGGGTTAAATCCCTACATAAAATACCACCAAACTTATCTTTTATGAGAAATATTTGCTGCTATACATTCACAATCTCTCTGTAAACTGACAAAATCTGAAGTGTAAATCAAAAGAAGAATTCTGTGAGTATGAGATTATACTTAGCAGTTGAGGTCCCAGAAGCCTGCTGCTTGGATGACCAGTACAGACCTCAAGTTTTATTCTCTTTTTATCGGATCCATCAAACTCCTCTGGATGGGGACTTCTTCTATCTCTGTAGAGCATTTTTACCTGTTCAGCCACCTTCACATGCGATACTCAGGCCTATCGCATCCATGCAAAAGAAAAGCAGTCATCCATTTCATTGTCATATGACTCCAGGGGACAGTACACATTAATAAATGTGTTTCATTATTATGCATATGTCTTTATATTCCTCGTGATGGATTTAGGGAAAAGACGCCATGTATTTTCTGTGACAAAGCTGTCAGACAGCATCAAGCAATAAAAAACAATACATCACATGCTTATTTATATTCCACTCCCAATAACATTTCAAAATATTGTCTTTGTAGATTAATCACAAAATCTGCTTGTGGCAAGCAGACGGACGGTACGGAGACGTGTTAACAAGCAAACTTGACTAATTGCAAGACTAATAAAGAAGATGATGGAAGTGGATTATCTAAAATAAGCAAAGCAGAAAAAGACAAATGTCATCCATTCTTAAGTTCACTGCAACTGTGAGTCATCCACACATCAGAGGTACCGTATAATCTACTATTTGCTAGAAATAATACATAATAGGTAACAGTGAACTGGATGATAAGTAACGTATAGTCTGTAAGTAGGTTCTTTTCATTTGCCTCATTTATAGTCTGAGCTACACAGACTGAATTTGTGTTACAAGTACCATCTTTACCCAATATTAGCCCACTTTGGAAATTTTATTTAACAAACGCAATCTGAGGCTTCCTCGTTAAATTAAATAAGTCTTCATTCACGATGCAGCACACTGAATCACACCTGTTTTCTCTTGTATTCTGTCAGACGAGTGAGGCCATAAAATACAAACAAGCCTCCTCCTAGCATTGACAGCAGGGTCCATTACTGCCTTGTGGAACGGCATGCCTCCTCCTGTAATGCCCAGATACAGCTCAGCTGGTGATCAACAGCAAAAAGAGAAAAAAACAGCAGCAAACATTGCAGTATAAGTAATCCATTGCTGAAACAAACAGCATACAGCTGGCCTGGTGTGGCAGTAAAACTGCACGCAGAATTTATGGATGGTATCTTTTCCTAGTTTGCCCAAAGTTTGCAGGCCTTTATAAAAGCAACATACGACTGTGGAAAGTTTATTTACTCAAGTGCTGTACTTAAGAAGAGAGGAGAAATATACTTTTTACTCTACTAGATTTATTGTACAGCTGTTGTTCTTTTTTATTACTTATCAGAGTAGGTTTTTACATAAAACTGGACATGAAAAAGCTTACAAAACATAATGCGTAGTTAAACATTAAAGCAGCAGTTCCTAACCTTTTTGAATTATGACTAATTACCTGGATGAGGCTCCTTGTCATGTTTCAGATGGCTAAGAGTGGTTGGCTGTTCTACCAGCTAACACAAAAGAGACGTATCCCCTCAACAATTCTTAGATAGTTTTATTTAAATAAATATTAAACGTCAAATGAGGTCAAGTCATAAAATGTGTCTCAAAAAAATCTAAGATAACAGAATAGCTAAAAAAAAAAACATTAACACACACATTTACCGCTACGTATCAGAACTTTGTTTTTCCTTCGTTTTATCCCTTCTCTCCTATGAATCATCAAGTGAGCTCTTTGTTTTGGCTTGTGACTGAGATAACTGTATGTGAAGTAGTTCAAACTAGCTCTATTTCGAGCTACAAGATTAAAATGTAATTTACAATTTATACACTGATGCGCTTTAGCATTCTAATAATATGATATATCAGTCACAGCAGGAATTTTACTGCAGAATAAGTACTTTAATTTCAAGTACGCTTTTGTGATGATACTTTTTGAATTCTATGTAAATATAAATGCAGGACTTAACTTGTAACTTACTTGTAGTTAGTATTTTTACATTGTGATATTGATACTTCTACTTTCCAAGGATCTGAATACTTCCTCCACCATCGGAAACATGACTGGTGCTGCCTCTTCTATTGGTCTAGAACCAGGTCTGCCTCCTCACACCACAGTTTGGATGCTTCATGGCAAACTGAACCCATGAGAAGAAAAATCCTCCACTCCAGCTGCTTAGAGGAGAAAGCCTTGCAGCTTAGGCAAAGCTTTATCCAATTCCCTCATTATCCATTCTAGGACACTTTAGTGGGGCCGAAAATGGAATCGCAGCAAATTCCAGTACAAAAAGAAATCTGCCACACTGCGCAGACTATCAGACTAAAACCTCGATGAAACCAAGACTGTGTCTGTGCAAACTGTAAAATCTAATCAAACCTCAAACCACTTGGATGAAACTGCATGAAGCAGAGAGCACAAGTGTAATCTTCCTCTAATACATTTAAATAATCTACATTAGTAACTTTTTAGGCAAAAGTAATCAATGAATTCTACCACTGATCTGTTAAAAGCCCAAAAGCCAGTGGCACTGACATGGTATATAGAAGTCCTTCAGGTCCACATTCATAACTATTACAAAGAGATCCACTTTACACTATTTAGAGTCCTCTCAACCTTTTATAATTCGGATATATTATTAATCAAAGAAATTGACAAAGAAACTAATGGTTTGTCTGATTTTTACTAGGGCACAATCCAGCCAGCAATTGATTGTGGAACCAGGGACACCTGCAGCTTCAGAATACATTTTCACTTTCAGGAGGAGAGAAAAAAACAGCACCACGAGGAAATATTGCCCCACCACATGAATATGCAGGGACTTGATACCAGCAGTGTCATTACTAATGTTGCTGCCAATTACAGAGCATGTCATGACACTGTGATTCATGAATATTCATCGTTGACTGATATAGACAGCAGCAGTATGCAGAGGCCTCTATTCCCATTTTACTGTCTCATTGTGAATGGTGAACAGGTACCTCCATCATGCCATGGAGGCGCCTTCCAGCTGCAAGACAAGCTGTTCCATAAGGCATTGCTAGTTAACAGTGTGTTATATAAAGGTGTATAAAAGTGATGAAGTGCTCCCTGGCTCTAAAGAGCAGGCATTAAAGCATATTAAGTAGACATTTAAGCTTGTAAAGTGGGAATCTAGAAATGGAAAGAAGACACTGAGCAAAGGGATGCCTTCAGGGTCGGGCTGTTCAATTCTCAGAAAGTTTGATACCTGCCGATGCTTAGAGATGAAATGAGGTTTGTGGAAGCGACCGGCAGATTTTGCAAACTGCCTTGACTTCAGTTTAAGGAGACTGGGGCAACTTCTTCCTAATTTTCATCCAGTTTAAAAAAAAAAAAACAGGAGAAGCTAGTGTAAAGTAGTAAATAGATAAATGATTAAGAATTTAAAATAGTGGAACTATCTTTTGTAAAACACATTTTCTCAGTTTTCTTAGGTCTATTCATTTTTCTTTTGGTGAATATTGTGCTTAATTACAATTTTGTCAAAGTGGTGTTTTTATATAACACATCCATTGTCTGCAACTTTATACGCTCCTCTATAATTAAGAAGATTCTTTCACAGGTATGGCATGGTATATGTACAACTATTAAGAAATTCTTATTGGTTTGCCTTACATTAAAGCAGGCAGACTTAATGCACAACCATCAGCACTTACAACATCCGAGTGCTATTTACATATTACCAATAGTAGGAGACATACTCACAGTCTTACGCAAAAAACAAAACAATGTATAAATAGTTCTAATTATGCAGGCCGCCATATAGCTCTCTGAGTTAAGGTGTTACCATGTGGGCGCAGGTCGCCAGCAGCGGTCATGAGTTCGAGTCCGTCTCAAGACCCTTTGCTGCATGTCACTCTCCTCTATACCCCATGTCTCTCTGTATCAATAAATGGGAAAAAATCCCCCCAAAAATACCTTAAAAAAAAAAAGTTCTAATTATGCTAATCAATTAACTATTATACTGAAAGTATTTCACACAAACCATACTTATAGTATCAAAAGTACAAGTATTCATTATTCAACCGAGTGTTGCTAGATTTATATTATCTTATATTGATTAACAGATCTATTAATAGATAGAACTTATTCATAGGCATGTGAGCAGTATATGGATTTTGTAACTGGACAAAGTGAAGCTAACTTTATCACCTTTTTACACTATTTTGCTCTTTGAACTTGAACATATCATATTTTGTGAGCAGATCATGTTTCATATGTTTGTGTTTTTTTCTTCAACAGACCCTGATGTGGAGTAGAAGTAAAAATTCACATTGAAATATTCAAATTTCACTACAGCAGCTGACTTAAGTAAAGATTCTTTGTTTCTATTTAACATTTTAATTTAACTCAACTGTTAAACACTCTGATAAGGATTCTTCAGTTTTCTGTCAGTACTGGCAGTTGAAGAAGAGTAGCCTTTACTTTTCACTGTGCTACTTTTACTTAGTTATCTTATTTCATCACTGAAAATGACCACATCCGTTCATACATGATCATAAACTCACTGTAGCAAAGAGACTGTAAAGTACTATATACTGTATGTTCCATATAAAATACACACAAAAGGCTACTCAGATTAATCATATTTTAAAAGTTATTGTGCCAAGTGCAGCTACACCACATCAGAAAATTTGCTGGACCACAGGCCTGTGGGTCCAGACTCCAATTTAATCCAATATTTTATATCATGTTCAGATATTGTTAGAAGGAATTTGCTCCCTCCCTGTCTACGTGACTACTCAAGCCCTTTTGTGTAGAAAGGCAGACATTAATCCCTCACTATTTTGTTGTTTTTGTTCACTTTATTTAATTTATAAGTTTAATTGATTTGGTTAAAACAAACAACATATTAAAAGGACATAAAGTTCTGAAAGCCATCATCTGTCAGAGTTTGTCCCTTGGAGAAGCTGCCATGTGATGAAGCCTAAAGAAGAAGCAGCTTCAAAAGCCACACTTTAATATGGTATTTATGCAAAGGCTGGATCAGAAAATTTAGTTAGACAATTTATGCGTGATGAATTTAAGGGAATACTGAAGAAACCACAGATATTTAGTTTATTTTGAATAATCAGTACTGAGGACTATGAACTGAGGCGTTGTTTTTGGAAGAATTTTGGGAGAATCATGTGTATTTGTGGGGTTGGCACTGTGCTGGTGGTTAGCACTGGTTACTCACAGCTAGAAGGGACTGAATCTGTGTGGAGTTTGCATGTTCTCAATGTGTCTGTTTGTATGGGTTTTCACCGGGTGGTCCGGCCTCCTCCCACAGTCCAAGGACATTAATTGGTGATTTTAATTTGGCCATAGATGCAATTGTGCATGGTTGTCTTTTTGTTTGTGTTGGCCCTGTGATGGACTGGTGATCTATCCTGGGTGGACACTGGATGGACGGATGGATGGAGGGACAGACGGACGGACGGATAGATGGATGGACGGATGTGTATTTGCTGTTAACTTTGCCAACTTCAACTGAGACTACTGACCTATATATGAGTCTACTTGGAGACAAATGTTGAATGGTAACTATTAAATGTTATCTGTTCACTCAATTTTACTAAGTTTTCCCTGTGTTTCTTTATTTTTTGGAGTTTGCAAATAAATATCTTATTTTTTCCAGCTCCTTTATGCATTACCACACTACCTTACACCTGTCCTTGCAACAGATGACCAGAAAAAGAAATGAAGTTATAATGTAAAACCACTAACTGGAGACTAGTTGTGGAATATAGTGCTGATGTAAATAGCACTGCAGTATCTAGACTATCTGGAAGTTTCTTTTGCCCAGTTGCTAATAACACCCATGTGGAGCCACATTAGAAAACAGCTGATGATGGACACCAGTGAATCAAGTGGTGATCACTGTTCATTTTCCTGCTCTCACTGCGGGTCGACCCCTCAGGGAGCAGACAGCCGCTGGTCTGCTGAGCTCCATCCTTTGACCTTGAGACGAGGAGAGTGTCTTATCCACTAATAAAGCGCATCTCCAAGAGATTTTCGGGTTGCACCCAGAGAGAAATTAATAAGCGAGAGCTCCGACGGTCTTTGAGCCAATGGAAAAGATGCCTCTCTCTCTCTCTCTCTCTCTCTCTCTAATTTGTAATGTCAGTAGACATTTCTTCCAACAAAGTTACAAATACAATCTCAGGAAACAACTTCTGTGTGATTAAAGCGAGCTCCCCACTTTCAAATGACTGTCAATTAATTGCGCATATAAATGGGAAGTTAATTATTCTTCAGTAAAATGGCCAATTAAACTGCTAATTGTGTTTTCATTTTTATTCTAAATAGCAAATGGATACACACAGTGTGACCACGCAGCATCCCGTCATTGGTGTGTTTTTTTTAGGGCAAAATAGTTTGATGTTGTTAAGTAAACGTGGGTCACATGTTGTGCGTAAATACAATAGTTTAGTCAGTGGACTTCAGTCATTGCGCAAAAGTTTTGTGAAGTAGATTAATAAACAGCCAACATGTGAACATGGACAAGGTCTAGACTGATTTTTTTTCAAAATCTACAAGAACTTTTCTTACAGTATTTTGCTTCTGAGTGCCCACAGTGCAGTGTGAGAGCTTTATAATTTACAAATCCTGTCATATGGCCCACCTGAAAACGACTGGGCGTGACCACACAGCCTTAATGGGGTTGGGTTAATTAAAAGGTTAATTGTAAGAAACAGGAGCCGCATGGGT
>OMNN01080798.1:0-13521 GCA_900302755.1 Chromis chromis | reverse complement strand
CATAAACTGCAGCCTGTCTAGAGACGACTTCTGTACTTCTACTTGTAAACTTATTTATGGAGTCCTAGCAGAGCTCCTCCCAACTTCAACTTGTGATTAAAAATAACTTTTAAAAAAACTCGGTTCTATTTTCTTTCAATTTAAAGTGTAAATTGCACCTCGGGCCATTTCCAAAAGTGGCAGACAGCCTTGAGTACACGTCTACATCACTGCAACAAGGTTATCAGCTGCTTCAGCTCACACGCATCTGTATCTTCTATTTATTGCACAATCCCTGCAATATCTATATTGTCTACATATCAGTCACAACATTCTGACCACTGACAGGTGAAGTGAATAACACTGATCATATTGGTACTATGTGGTGTTCTGCTGGAAAACCTTGGATTTTAACATCGGTGTTGATGAGACTTAGACACCCAAATAAACATTGTCCCAGAACAAGCACACTCCCTCATGCAAATGGAAATCCCAAATGTCACTGGTCTACCCCCGCAGGAAAATGCACCCCACCACATGGCAAAAACATCAAACAATCAGGAACATCTTGAGGAACATGACAATGGCCCAAGATGTTGATTTGACCTCCAAACTTCCTAGACCCCATTCTGATCAAGCATCAACAGGATGCAGTGGAACAAGTTTGATTGACAGAGGCCCCACTGCACAAGCCAGAGTACCCAAAGGATCCACTGCCAACGTCCTGGTGCCAGAACCCAATGGTTCAGAGCATTTTTGACCACATAAGGGGGACCAACACAATAATAGGCCCGTGGTCATAATGTTATGCCTGATTGGTGTATCTTTCAGCTAAGAAAATAATGCTTAGCAACACTTTTTCTATTATTTAAGCTTCATTTTAGTTTATTTCATCGTCCCTTTTGGTGGCAATATCAGGAAAGACATGCTGAAGTGTCTTTCCTCAGTGGAAGAAGCTCTGATCAATATCAAAGAGTTCTCCTTTACTTTTAGTCCAGGGACCTGAGGCTCAGAGAGGAAGGTGCTGCACCCCGACTCCACAGGCCCGCTCTTATCACATCTCATCAGCCTGCTAAGTCACTGGTCCATAAAACTGTCTCCAGTGTGATACGCCATCATCACATCACACCCTAATTTCCTCCAACAACACCTCACAGTTGAACAAGCATGCTTTGCAATGCAGAACCGGAGCACGATGGTGAATTAGGCACCAGGGGACACCTCAAACTCTTACCGCCTATTAACCCACAGCTACACTCGCGCAACTTTTTCCACCATGCCAGCCCAAGCAGAGAAGAGCTTTTCCCTGAACGGCAAAGTGTTGCACATTTTGTTATGTCAAGTTCCTAATTCGCACGCTGACTCCATTTCATACCAAGGTGGCATATTGAATTTTAAACTGCGCGTTCGTATGCGGCGCTGTATGCTTTTTGTGCATTGCTGTGTTTGCACAATAAGCAAGTGAGTTTCTCGATGTGGAGAAAGAACAATTGTTGGATAATTAGGAACTTGTGCATGAGTGTGTGTGTCTGTCGGTTTTGTACTATATGTCGACAAGAGCAACACAGAATGCAAAATGACTCCCTGAGCTGCCTTCGTCTCCCTCCGGGCCTCACAGACTTCCCAAGCTGAACAAGATCGAGCCGGGCTGCCTCCCTCTCAGGGTCTAGACTGGTTAACAAGCGGCAGAATAAAACGGCAGCAAGTTAAATTGTATGTAACTTTTTAGTTCGCACTAATAGTGTGACCTTTATTGATTTCTTGTCTCTCCCCTTCAGCTTGGCGAAACACTAATGGCACTGGTCAATAAAAAAAAACCATGAAGTGGAAGTTCTCAATACCCCTCCCCCTGCGTTGACCACATCCCTAAAAATAGCCACTCAACCACCCTCGGAGGCCGCTGAGCCCAGTGCCATGACAGCTCACTACTCTTATTCAATACGAGCTGCACCGCGTCCCTGTTTGTTTCCTCAGCACAGATGTAAGCGGGCGAACATGCTGAGCCATCCGCCGAACACATCTACTCCCAATCCTGTTTCCGCCGTCTCTCCATTCAGACGGCCGGCCACGTTTAGTCAGTACCCTGCCTCTCCTGATCAATAGTTTTCTAACACGATGAACGGAGCATAAAATAACACTTTGATTTGGGCGCCCGAATCGACAACAAACAGCAATTTCAGCAACTGTAACTTACATGGCGTTCTGGGACCCACTGCTTCAAAGAATTACGTTCACATTTCAAAAGAACAAGTTTACAATGAAAAAGGCCTTGTGTCTGTGTAGCTTCCACCCACTGTTTTATTGACCAGTAATGTCAATGTGTGCCCCTGCCTGCTCATGTCTTTCCCTATTGAACTTTTGCAAAAAGATTTTATTTTTGAAGCAGAGTTACATAAAGCTGAAATGATCTTTACTTCTATCTCCTCTGGATGGCTCATGTCTTTTATTTTCTCCCAAACTTCTCTCAACCCTGAACTTTGTTGACCAATCTGTTTCTACTCTGCACCGGGCCCCTTTGGAAGTGAGACTTTGCCTGCTCTTCAGGTGTGCTGCCGAGCTCAGAACAACAGAGACAGCTGAAGGCAATTCGCTCACACAGCGATGCAGATATTCGGAAGTCAAAGTTCTGGGAGGGCACCCCTGTGGTGCCGCTCCTCCACAGTAAGAGGAGCAGCAGCAGCCAGCAGTATTGATTCACCTTGCAGCCTTGAGCCTGCTGTCACTGACAGTATATCACTTCATTTAATCCACTGTTAAATAGGCTGTAATTAGAAATCTGTCCTGCAGATATGTTTTATTTAAAGGTTGGCTAAATTGCAAGTCCACCTACACTGTTGTGCATGAGCCTTTTGATCTGTCAGTGTTGTCCTTATTTCAGTATTTTATTTTCATGAAGGATTTTAATCTGAGTGCTATTGACAGTGTCTGCAAAGAGAAGGCAAATGATGCAAATAAACCCTCTCTTGGGGGATTAGCCTGCATGCTATTTGAAAAGTACTTACAGTAAGTCTCTTAATTGTGGTTAATGTTTGTTGGTCCCCTGACTCCAACTGATGACCGATAGACTTTTTTTTTTCCCCCCACAGCAGACATTTTGACTTGTCATAGCAGGAAAAGAACAGGTGAGGAAAAATTGTTAACGATGGCTCAGCTCTATTGAGTTTTCCAGTAAGTCATGACATACATGAGGAGCCTGGAATTAGCTCACCTAAATGTAATGCAGTCATATATTTTTATGACAGTGAATGTCTATTACGAACTTAAAAATATATATTTACAAAACAATAAAGCAATTTTCATTTTTTTAAGTTGATGCAATACAACATCCTGGACACTGTTTTGGAGGATAATATAACATCATATTACTGTATTATTGTGTGTCGATCCAATAATCTTGGCAGCTGGGCTTAAAAATGAATACCTCTAAAGTTCTGGAGTTGCATGAGAAACTATAAAGTCAGACAAGTGTGGATGGAGCCTCTTTTTTGTTGTATAGACTAAGTAAATGTAGACATACTTATTAAAAATATATCTTTTAGATGTTGCAACATAAATTAATGGATGTGCTGTGATTGTCAATTTGGCCTTCAACCTCAATTTATATTTTATCATTTCTTTTCCTGAGAACTATTGAAGGATAGGCTCTATTTTTTTCGACGCTGTCTTTGTACAACAATCGCATGCCTATGCTCATTAAAACTGTACATGCAATGTACAATGAAAGCGCTGAAAGAGTTATTGATCTCTGTAATCATTCCTCCTCTCAGCACTGGCTGTCAAGCGACTCCTTACTAGCACAAGTACATAGAGAATAAAGAAATCCACAGTCTTTATTCAGTGCAAAAAATTAGAGAGTAGAGCCTTATATTAAGATTCAGGAGCCCAAATTGGCCAAATGAAATGGGTAATAGTCTTTTAAGAACTTCTTTGGGTTTTGCAAGATCATGTTTCCTTGCTGAGCTGCTTAGTAGATAGAAAAAAAGGCAAAAAGGGAGTTTCACTTTAAAAAGACAAAAACGTTTGCTATGTTGAGTTTTTAAATGTTTTTTATACAGACCTAGCACCATCTACCTTTTAAATCTTGTTGTATAATCTAACCTTAATTGATCTCCTTGGGGAAATTCCTTCTCTGTATTTGACCCATCCTATTCAAAAGCCATGAGGAAATCATAATTGCATATAAATAATTTACTCCTTTTGTAAAATACAAACTGAAGATATTTAAATTTATAGTTGGCATCAAGGTTTATCTTGCCATTTTTAATTTTTTTTCATCATTATGATTTGGGAACTGATGGATCGCTCCTTGTTCAGTGATTTATAACTATAAACATGTACTTAATTACTGGACTGCACTGAATTAAGGTGCAAAACCTTTTTGAGATTTTTCTCCCAAACATTTCAGAAACAACTGTTACCGTTTGTTTTAATCTATCCTCAACATTTCTGCAGTTATCATTTAAATAGTCTCCAACCTCTGCAATAGCTTTACAGCATGTTATCTTTTTCTGACTCAGTTTGTACTTCAGGACCCAAAACACTGATTATAATAAGTAATTTGAAAGAGTATACTATGACCTATGTGCCCATTACTGCTGTTTCCCATCTGCTTTAATTAAAGTTTTAAAATTAATTTCTGTTTGAATTCTGTTTTATTTATATAGTGCCAGTTCACAATATAATTAATTTCAAGGCAATTCACAAAGTAAGGTAAAGACTTGGCTATTTTTTTAATAGATATAAACCAAACAAATCCAAAAATTGGTAAAGAGAGACAGAGTGAAAGTGGGGGAGACCGGAGAGTGACATGTAGTCTCAAATAGTCTTGAGCCGGACTCGAACTCATGACTGCTGCTAAGGGACTTTGCCCATGTGGTATCGCCTTAACTCAGTGACTGAGTTTACTCAGCTAAACGGCAGTCCAGATATTCCTTTTAAGGATGCTCTTTGGTTTGAAGGTTGAAGTAAAAACTCCCCATTAACTGGAAGATACCTTCGGCAGAATAAGGCTCAGGGAGGGCAGCCGTCTGCCTCGACCTGTTTGGGTGAGGGTACAGGGGAGTTAGAAAAGGGTGGCAGATAGACATCAGACAGAAGAGAACATTGAACACTGGGTAGCGCAATAAATGCAGTTCAATAATGTGTAGCTCTGAAGCAAAGTTGCAGAGAAGACAAAAGACAAACTACAGGAAAAACTATGCAAAGTTAGTGACACACAATGGTTGCATATAAATGTATAGAGAGTAGAAGAGAGGTGCTTAGTGCATCATGGGAAGTCATCCAGGAGCCACTGCCTTTAGCAGCACAACTAAACATAACCTTCATCAAAAAGCAAAGGTTTTAAGCCCGATCTGAAATGAAGGATACTTACTTGTAATATGGCTTTTTGTGGAAGACATATTGACTTTTTACAGTAAGAAATGTGCAGGATACTTAAAATAACTCTAAAAAAACTCTAAATTGGTCAGGTCTATCTTCAGCATTAATCACAGTGCATGGATTTAGCTATACGATTTATATTAGCTAGGTTGGGTTCTGTTATTTGTAGTACTGTGACTTTGCTGTTGCATCCACTGGGTTGTTCTCCATATTTGGTGGTGGCACTGTAGGGTCTCAGGTTTGGTATGTATTGCAATCAGATGTAGTAGAGTTTTGTAAAATGTTTGTTGGGGTTTGGTCCCTAGTATGGGGATTGCTCAGATAGGGTCCTGCTTTAGGATCTTAACTGCTGTGTTAGGTCTTGTTTGGTTGCTTCTGTGATGCAAAATTTAAATCCTTCCTCTATAGGGGCACGTTGTCATGGCAGCTGTTGTCTTGGATGTGCTGTACAGGGATGCTGTTTTCACTATTTGACATTTGCTTTATTGTGAAGCACTTTGTAGTTTTGTTTTGGAAAGGTGCTAGAGAAATAAGGTTATTCTTACTTAAATACAGGAAAATCATTCATGTAGTCACTCATGCTGGTGCTTTTTCTTCTGTGACTATCAACCAGGATGTCTGCAGGGGAATATTTCCCATTGTGGTCCACTAAAGTAAATGATCAATTCTTCATCAACTGATTTAAAAAAGCTAGTTTGAAGATTAAAAAAAATAAAAAATCTTGCTATTTTATTACCCAAACTGTCTCTGCTGAGTTGAAGTGCCTCATAGTTGCCACTGGGTGTCGCTCCATAGTGTCTCATATCGCTCCTGTGCGCTTATTCCAACCAATATCACCCCCACCTTCTTTTTTTTTTTTTTTTTTTTGCCTTACTATGTGTGCGTGTGTGTGATTGTGTGTGTGTGTGTGTGTGTGTGTGTGTGTGTATGTGTGTTGTGTATGTCGGATAGAAAGTCAGCCTGGTTTCCAGCTGAGTGCTTGCTCTCTCACAGTGTGTGTGTGTGTGTGCGTGTATGTGTGTGTGTGTGTGTGTGTGTGTGTGTTGTCATTATTATCCACTCTGCTCCCAGCTCAGAATGGCCAGATTCACTCAGACTGAAACAAGAAGGCAGCATCATCCACAGCAGCCCCAGCCCGCTCACTCCAGCCTGGTTTTCACCGGACCGGGGGCACCACAGACCCAACAGCCACTACTACTTATCCCACATCAGCACCAGTACCCTCAGATCACATTCCCGAAACCCATGAACGGGTCAGAACCCATTTCAATTCATCCGGAGAGCGGCAACATGAAAGACCAAGATGCCATTAAGCTGTTTATCGGGCAGATACCGCGGAACTTGGAGGAAAAAGACCTGAAACCCCTGTTTGAACAGTTTGGGAAAATCCACGAACTGACAGTTCTCAAGGACCGATACACCGGCATGCACAAAGGTAATGTGTCGCCCCTCGAATGGCCGCGAGGCCCATCTGAACCTTAATTATTGCTTATTACCTGCACCTATTCTGCTGATTTGTGCCGAAATGCGTGTATGTGCCACTTTTATTCTCACATTTGCTCAGCTTTAGCCCAGGAATGATCTGCCCAAACAATTTGTCTGTATCATCCTGCTTATCACTGCTTCATCCAACATTCATGTGGTTTGGAATTTTGTCCCAGTTATGATTGTTGTGCGTAAAACTGCAAGTTCTTCTCATTTTTCCTTTTTTTTTGGCAGATTTTATGAGCATTAATCTGACAATTCTGTATTTTAGATTCCCCTCCTAGAAAGGGAGGTTTACACACAGCTCGATAGGAGTGCTCTCAGTGTCAGGATTTGTTTTATTTTAGTGCAATTGAGGAGTATTTTCTTAACGCGCTCCTAAGTGGGGCAGAGGCGCTCGGAAAGGATGCATTTTTAAAGAGCCTTCCCCTGCCAGTCCCATCTTTTTGCGGAGGGGCGGCATCATTTATTCATCCATATGCTTTCTTTAACATCTCCCGAATGGAGCGGGCTGGGCGCAAAATCTAACCCGACGCGGTGGAATCAGTTCAAATACTACAATGTCTCCAAAGGGCGCAAGAACTGTCACAAGATGACGGACGCCGCCGTCGCGCAGAGTGGAGCGGTGATGCTGCGCTGCTTGGATGGGAGGCTGAGGGAGAGGCAGGGGGGGATGGAGATCCACTCAGCCGGCTTTCTATATGTATTTATATACACGGTGACAACTTCCATTTTCCATAATGAAGTTGGTTAGGGGGAATATACGGTGTGGGGATCACTGCCTGGGTGGGAAAACCATTTCACAATACGTGCCACCTCACCACCACTCCCCCTTCCCACGTTGATCCACGCAATGCAGACGTCACCATCATCATTATCTTCGTCATCAATACCCATCAACACTTTTCACCCAACTTTAATTTTGTTGTTTGCACTCACAAAACATCTTGTGCAGGTTGAAATAACAACATGACATTTAGGCTTTTATTATAACAATGAAAGCATCAGACTTAATAGTTTGACTGTAATTGTAATTTGAACACAGTTAAAAACATGATCCAAATAGAGAACCAGGTTATGGCATATTTATTGTATCTGCAGAACATTTATGGTTTTATATGTGGTTTAATCTGTGTGTTTGTAAAGCTGCCCCCCTAGGAATCACAGACCCCCAAAAAACACACACAGTAGCCATGACTATCATTTTTTGCAACAACACTGCTGCAGAAAAAGTCTGTTTTTTCCCCCCATAATTTTGCTTCTCCCCTCTGGGATTCTTCATTTTGCACTCCTGCAGAGCAGATGTTGATATGTGAAGGATGTTAGTGCAGGAGATAAGCCTTTTATTGCAGTGACATTTAGAAAAGACAAACGATAATGTATGACAGTAATGTAAATGCCATTTGCAAACATTGCACACCGCGTTACGTCTCATGTGAAATCACAGTCGAAAGATATTAATTTTGTTATTATTACAAAGGTTGTCCACCACTGACACGCAGCACCGAGTCCCTGTTTTGATCACAAAATGCTCGTGGAGGTTTAACACCGAATGTAGCTGCAGTTGGATTGAACTATCACAGCTCCTATTAGTCACATGTTTCATGCAGCTGATGTTGTCAGCTTGCAGAAAAGGGAGACATGTTTTTTTTTTTCCAGAGCACTCATTGGCCATTCATTGGTATGTAGTTTGCTTTTTGTGCGTGTGTGTGCATGCATATACTGAAATGTCATTGCCCTGTCTTGCATAATGATTGCAGTATCTGGCTCCTGAGTGATTGTCACCTCATCATGGTGTCAGGGAAAAGAGGCTCTTCGACATATAACACATGCAGAACACATTTCCATTACATGCAAACAAACAAAAATACTGATCTTGGGTAGGTGTGCATATGATTCAAGTGGAATATATAACACCCAGAGCTGATTATCAGTAGTGATTTTACAATTAACAAAGCAAATTAATTGCTTGTTTCTCCCATTTGAAAAGTTTTGCTCTGCCTTCTTCTTCTTATTACACTAACTATCATCACTTTATTACATCATTCTTCCCCTGGTGGTAAAGTAGAAAGAAGTGGATTCAAATCTTCTTTTTTTTCTTCTTCTAAATCTGTAATTGAGATGTAGGCTTGCTTTCAGTGAGAGTCTTTATGATCATCTCCTCAGTTTGAAATGCAAAACATTAACTCAAAAGAGACTTGTAACAAAGAGAAATCCCCTTTTTTTTAAAGAATGAAAAAGAAAATCCTGTGAACTTTTACATCTATCGAACGTCAATCATGAGTTTTGTGGAAATCTATTCTGTTTAATAAATAATTAAAAAAAATAAAACCCAAAACATTACCTTGGTTGCACGGAGCTAGATGAGGTCAACTCTTTGATAGAAGTGAAAATGCTAAATTTTAAATGCTCATCTCAAAGTGAATATTTACCCTTAATCATTAATTTACAAACAACTAATTCATTTTAGATACTTCTGTCAAATTAAGAGACTTAGAATCGTAATGAAGCCCGGCTGCACAGTTAACAATACATAATCAAACTAATGTGTCAGTGATCTCTGATGAGGATATTTTATAGTTAATTGTGTTATTAAGCAGAAACGGATTATGGCGTATGCATCATGATGGAAACACTGGGACAGCATCCTCTAAGAGGCATATTCAGACTCACAAAGACATTGATGGACACACACACACACACACACACACACACACACGAACACTATTTTCATTATACTAAGTGTTGTTCATTTTGTAGTCGTCGCACTTATTCTGTCATTTTGATTTTCATTTCAGCCACATTGTGCTCTGTGTGTTTATTATTTCCCTCTTTTCTTATGCAACTATTTTTCCCCTTGGTAATCCATGAGGGAAAACATGGAATTAGTTTGTAAAGCGTGATAATAATGCATGGCCATAATAACTTGACTCAAGAGGATTAGCAAATGTGCATTGTCTGAAGCAGCAGTCTCTTGGGTGATCAGCTGGTTGCCTCCCTAAACAGTGGCTGCCTCTGCCAATTAAAAATTCCGTCTAGTCTGCCTCTTCAAATGATTAATTCTGCCCACGCTGTCGATGGCCTGCCAATTATTGTCGCCCAATTGGTATTAATAGGTAGAGGATTTCCTGATGTTGAATTTATCACAGACTGTGAAAACTTCTCCCTTTGGCTCTAATTAGCTTCTACTTATAGCACATGCGGAACACACACTCTGACATTTATGTATATGCATATATGCAGAAAACAATGCTCTTTTTTTAGCCTGTGCTGCATGCTCTACATCTCTTATTGTTGTTTTCCCCCTCAAATTAGCTTCGAAAGCATTGCTTTATGGACAGATTCTCTCCTGTGAGTTGCCCTCGTGTAGTGAAGTAACATGCACTCCAATCAGATGGAAGGAGAATGTGTGATTCAGCAGAGCAGACAGACAAAATAATCCCTATGCTGCTCCAATCTGCTGGTCAAGGCAGTATCAATATTAAGCCTGTGTCTGGTATCATTGTGTTAATGCATTTATAAATGGAGATATTGCCGTAGACCCCAGCCAAGCAGAAGCACATTAAATCACAGAATAATCTAATGAAATATTTATTCAAGTTTTTATTTTTTTCCTCCTCCTCTCCGAGCCGGTCTGATGGATAGGGTTTCTCTGTGAGTTAAAGAGGAGAGAGAGAAGGAAACAGGAATAGTTTGAACATAGAATATGCACCAAACCAAAAGGTTATGGTGTCATGAGACTGCAGTTTTCCTATATAAAGCTGTAGCTTAAAGAGAATGGCATTGATTAAACTAAGCTCTGGTTTTGTTGAAGCCTCTCTCTCTCTCTCTGTCTCTCTCCTGTTTGATATTATAGAAGCGTGAGTGCATCTACACATCTCCATATTGTGCGTGCCTTATGGAAAGTGTCAAAGATCACGGCACTGCTGTAGGACAGCATTACCCCTGAGAAAACAGATGGGCTAAATTCACTTACAGACCATAAACAGAGCTGTAGATGTGACACGAATGGAACGTACACAACACGCTGTGATAATATTACAGATTTAATAGAGATGAGTGCAGCTTGGGCCTTTTGACAGTATTGTATTTCTGCTAATGAAATTAAACAATTTCATAAAGGTTTTAAGAGGAAATAAATTCCATTCCGTTTCGAGTGTGTGAACACTGAGCCACAAGGAAGAAAAAAAAATAAAAAATACAATTCTCAGTCTCCTTGCAGTTTTGTGCAGTGATTCGATTTAACAAATCTAGAATAAAATCTTCTGTCAGGGCTAGTGAGCGAAGGCCACCGAGCCAAGCTAATGCAGTAACAACACTCGCCTCGCAATCTTTAAACGTCTGTAAATATTGTAATAAGCAACAGGGCTTTCCTCATAAAAGATGCAGCAGCTCAACTGGTACTGACAGGCGCTATGGGCCTTGACTTCAGGATGAGGAGTGCTACCTCCCCCTCTCCTCTGCTCTTTTTCTGTTGGTTTCCCAAGGAGATTGGCAATCTTAGATGCCGACAAGGCCGCGCTCTGCTGGAGGTTAGTGTCCACGCACCAGACTCACCTGACTTTTATGCTGTCTCCACTTCTTTCTCCCTTAATCCCTGCCCGAGAGAGCCTTTCAGATGGATTGATTTCCTGCACCAATGCAACATTCATTATGGTTTGCAGTATATTATACTTCTAGTGTGTTGGGAGTGCTGTTGTTCCATGACCTTTGTGGAATACGTTTGCTCTTAATGGGTGCCTGGAGCAGGGGTAGATATGGAATAGACGTACTGTGAGTTCTGAGGGAAAAGCATGGAGCAACTTTATCAGAGAGATTCATTGATGAAACTGACAGCGTCTGTACATTTCATTAACTTTGAGCTTTGTTGTACATTGTGGGTTCTGTGTTGGAAGGCATACTAGCATCGGTGTACATGGGTAAAAACGCTTGGAAAGTTTTTTGCATGTACATTTTTCTTTGATGGCAACCTGTATTAATTGATTTCCTAAAAAATGTTAAGAATTTTTAGTCTCTGCTTACTGTGTTGACAGTATTTTCACATTTTTAAAGGTAGGATTTTTGAGTTGCACTATTTCTGGCGTGTTGCAGGTCACATTTCTTCTCTAAAGGTAGAGTTGGCAGGAGTGTACCGCCTCCTTGTTGGTGCACAAAGGTCACAGCTATTTCCTTAGTCTAAATAGAGGGATAGAAGCCTATCTATTTTGTATGGGTAGCTTAGCAGAGAGTGCCATTGCCTACAGAGCAGAGTGTACTCTTATGAGGGGGGTTATAAAGGCACAGAGGGAAAAAAAGGGAGGGAGCGAGGCAGGAGGGGGTCGGTGGTTTCTGTTAGAATAGCATGAGCTCTTTAATGTTGTGTTTGAGCCTGGCTGGGCACAGATTCATTTTAGAAGGAAAATGAAATAACAAGGGAGAGGGGAGAGAGGAGATTTTAATGCAATGTTTTGTGATAATCCCTCTCCATTTTGGAATGGTTCAGGAGAACTCATGCGATAAAGCCTTGTACAAGCCTGGAAAATAATAAGTTATTTGTCTTGCCTTATAGTACTGTGCCCTTGGAGGGCTCGCTAACCCCCGTGTTTTGGCCAAAAAACAATCACAGATTAGTCAAGCTGTCACATCTCTCTGATTGCCAAACGGTTGAGCCCTTGATGTTGGTGTGAATGAACAATGCGTAAACGTTGTACATGTATCCGCCTGCGAGTGCACACGAATGCAAAGCTTTTGCGGATATGACTTAGCACCGTCACCCAATCCCTCTCTGTCACATTGGGCTGCATGACAGAGAGGGATTGGACAGGGAGGATGGCACATGTATGCGGCCGGGTCCACGAGGCAAATGACAGACAGGACAGACACATGGCACCGAACAATGGATATGTGGGCAGATGGATAAGTGGAGGGGGGAAAGATGAAGTGTTTGTCGGAGATGCAGAGACAAATGGTAGCTTTTATCCTCAGGCGCTGGGAGGGCAGAGTGATGGTTCAGCTTGGGACATGGAGGATCCCTCTGACAGCCCCGGTGCCGTTTGGGCACCAGAGGGCAGGATGGATGGAGGGTGGAGGAGGCAGAGGGCAAGTCTGGCAGATAAAATAATCACCTGAAAGCTGTTGACACGAGAAAATCCCTCTTCTAACAGTAGTAATTTTAATACTACTACTGCTGCAGCTGCTGGTGCTAATAAAACGCCTTCTACTGCTGGTCTTAGAGGTGATTCACCATTTTATCGTTATTACTCATCAGATCAAAGCAGCAGTAATAAAGCACCTATTAATTAATATTGGAATAGACAATGCTAAAAACCTCAGTATCTTGACAACACAGCTAATTAAAACAAGGGTAAGCAGCAATACAACGGTGTGTTCTACAGATATAAAGAGATCCCCCAAAATGCAAGGAAGACACATTTTAGATTGGAGAAATGTCTGTGAATGCTCAGGTCCGTGAGGGATGTGTGAAGATACACGCCGCTCAGCACGGTTATAAATAGAAATTCAGTGGTATTTCCGAAAATAGGTTAAGCTGCCATCGCTGCACTGCTGGCATGACATCACTGATTGCCTGCCAGCCTCCCCCAAAAGACTGCTCCCGTACTGTGCTCAAAAAGGAGGGAGAGAACAGGGGGGGGAGAGACGGAGGCAGCATCTGTGGGGGCGACTGTACGGCAACGTCCC
>OMNN01080796.1:0-10679 GCA_900302755.1 Chromis chromis | reverse complement strand
AATCTGGTTTTTGGACTTCTGAATCACTAAGAAACTTATTTTTACCTTATTTGGGACTTGAACTGTGGTTAACCTACATAATGCTATAGTAGTGCAGTAGGTCTTAGGGTTAGAGGTAGATGTACATGTATCACTCTTTCTAAATTGTTGTTTCATATCATTGCAGATGCCGTATTCCCTGTTAATTTTTCACTGTTTTGAGCTAGAAATGCTAGAAAGAAGCTCCAAAGAGATCTTAGAGTTGTATTTTTGGATTCCTCATACTTGAGAACCTACTTTTTAACACCAAGATCAACTAAATCGGTTACTGTAGTGAGAATCTGTAGTAAAATAGGCAATTTAGACACAAAAAATGAACTCTTGAATTTCAGGTGGCCAGCGTATTTTTTTTTCAAAAGTGTAACCCCTAAGGAGTATTTGTGCCAAGTTTAATGCTTGTATCACATTTTGAAAGATAGTTTCACTTTTCTGCTGCACTAAATCCTTGTCCGTGTCTTTGTTTTGCTCTTAAGCGAAACATTTGGCTATTTTTATGTTGCCCTAAGTCAGTCAACTAGTGTCAAACTGCACCTGTCTGATGACATAATGGAACAAAAGTGAGTGTTGAAATAGTGCAAAACAGTCAAATATGAAACCACAGCTCTTGGAAGAAAGTACAATTGGTGATTTTATAGGATGAAGGTTACCAAATACATTTGTGCTGACATTCAAGGCTCCCACTCACCACTACTCCCACTCAAGGTCTAATCATTGACTTCACCAACTTGTTCCCTATTATCAGTGTTTTTTAAAATACACTTTGCTATATAAAAAAGGAGTTAAGAGTTGGAGACTAAAAACACTTTCCACTATCCACTCACCTCGCATCTATACACCTCCTCGTCTTACTAATACCGGAATAATGTGCAGTAGATTAGTTTGCAGGAGTATTTATGGTAGAAACACCCATGATATGACCTTTCGTACAGCTCTCATCCACTTTTCCAAAATGCGTCTCATATTGTGCCCCCTTTCAGGAAATGAAGACAAGTCTCGCATATCCCCAGAGTGTGTCTTTTCATTTTTCAGCTCAAAATACTACAAAAGTGGTTCATTTCACCACAACTGTTTAGCTCTTGGTTTTAGCGCTGTTCTAAAAGGGCTGTTTTGCTGTATAAACCAACGAGCTCCAGGAAGAAAACTCTCCACGTGTGATCGACAGCACAGAGGAAAACAACACACCACACAGCTGCTGACATCAGGAGGCTGAGAATTTCTATCGCTTCTAACTTCATCGCCAAGTCATCATTTGACAAGGAAATAGTTGTTTTTGACTCATTTATATAGTGAGTTTATCAGACGGCTGCCGAGCCATAGCTTCAGAAATTACTCTAAAGCACAAGATGGAACAAAGTGTACATATGAACACCAGGCTTTAGGTTGCACTGAAACACAACTAGCAACATGAAAACAGACGAACATGTAAATCTTAGTTGGCTTCTAATCAGGCTGAAAGCTTCCACCATCTCTCGTCCCTCAGCTTTACAGTTTCCTCATAGCTCTGTCCCATGGGCAAACGATCAAAGCTAATGGTAACTAGTTACTGTAATTCACAGGATGTTCATATCCTTAGATACCAGCATGAAGACTCTTGTGTTCATTCTTACAGCCAGCAGCAGAACATTTAGTGTACTTGTCTTGGGGCTGAGATATTTTAGCGTCGCAGAAGCAGCTCTGGAAAGTTAATAAACCTGATGGACTGGTAGCTGCTCAATCAGAATGACCCACCTGAAGGCAGTGGGCAGTGTGGGTGGAGGATAATACAAAGTTTGAGCGAGAACACTATTGGTTAGTAAGGTTTAGGGTAGCACCTGAGTCAATTTCTTACTGGTTTGTAAAGCTGGGAGGCTATCTCATTGTGTGGGAGCTTGAGGGAAAGCAGAAGTAAATGTCTTCATATCTTAACAGCTTTTACTTTACAAGCCCAAGACAAGTGTCGAACAACCACAAAACCATACTGGCCCTTTAAAGCAGGACTGCATGATAGACACACTGTCTCAATACTCACTGTCCATCCTTCAGGCCTCAAGGGAGACTTCTGCAATGATTTATACTGGTGCAGTCACGTTGCAGTCGTCTTATTTCTCGGATGCGACATTCTCTCTGCTAATGCTCTTTCCTTGCTTAATAACCTGTGCTATTCTTAGTGCAGAGGTGACATTTTGCTCCATGTGAATGGGAAACAACCTTGAAAATAAGGCGCTGCTTATTCAGTATGTAATTCACTTGTTCAGCTTGGTATGACGGCTATTACACAGCCTAGACGTAGAAATGATGCTGCTCCATAGGAGGCATACATGCATGTGCAGCCCCACTTTCCTTCTGTCTTGCTCAGACTTCCCTGACGTTTATTAGATTTGAGAAAAACGGGGTAAGAGAGAGACAAATGGAGGCTGAGGACATCAAATATTGATGCTCAGTATGTCCAGGCCCCTCGTTTCTCCTCCTCTCCTCTCCCATCCCCAATGAGTTCTCTCTCTTTTCTGTCTCTGTATACAGTGGTGCGATCGAGCCCCCACCCCATCAGACCCTTCACGGCCTATATGGGGGAGAAATTAGTCACCGAGATACATCAAACTCCTGTAATTGCTTTTTCGGGGAAAAAATACAGGTCATTCATTGGCAAGTCTCCGGCTGACACCGTATGGGCTGTCTTGACACTTTTGCAATTGTCCTGCACGCTAACTCGGTTTTATGTGGTGGAATCAAACAGCAGTATGTCCACTGAGACAGCACGCTTTCTTTCTTAGAAAGAGACAATAGGGCCCACCTCCCCAACCTTTCCTATGAGAATGATTCTATTTATATTGCAGAAAACGAGCAGTCACACAATGCATTCCTATGGCCCAGCATCCCCTGAGTGTTTTAGCGCGGCGGCGCTAAGGCACAATCTGTTATTCTGCTAGGCTAGTCAAAAAAGAAAAGGAAAGACACAACAGCTAAAGGCAGTCAATTGACTTTTCTTCGTCTTATCTGAATATCTTTAAGTGTTAAGGACAAGATTTGAAGACATTTCTTACAACTTTAAATCCATTAAATCCAGCTGTGACTGCCATTAACAGCAAGACTCGAGAAGAATGGCATAAAGATGTAAAGAAAATTTATATAATGTATATTTATGCGCATTCCTTCTGATGGGAACAGCAGCGTTTAGTTGTAGCAGAGTATGTTAATTACCTCCACATATTTGAACAGGGAATACAAGTCTACTGCTATGCTAGCATCGCTGTGAGGCTGTAATTTTACTTTGGGAGGAACATTAGCATGCTAACATGGTCACCATGTCAGTGCCGACATCTACCTATTCACCATCATTATTTAGTGTCTCAGCATGCTATGTCTTGCTGATTTGCAGTAAATACACATCAGTTTAACACACGTTTGGTGGAAAACTAAAGTAGCAGAGAAAGTTTTAAAATGATGATAGCGCTCCATAAAAAGTTAACCAATCAAGCTGTCGTGATTCATCTTGAGGGGGGCTGGATTATTCATACTAAATCTGATAGCTGTTGAGACAAAACATTCCAGGAGACCATGAAATAATTAGAAATCATCATCTGGGAAACATCAAATTATATCAGTAGGTGAGATATTTCAGTCTGGAGAAAGAGGTGGGTGATTCACAGACTGACGTCAGTCATGCTGCTAGCGCAGCTACAAAACAGTTGCTAATGGGACATGTTCTCCTTTACCATTATCCACTGTCATCATGCCCTTTAACAAAGCATAGCACATGAACAGCAGGGGACCTCTACGCCTACACATGTGCAGCCCTTCTCTTCGTTGGGATTGTTTTGGCAGAGGATTTATATGAATATTCATAATTTTTGCTAAATAGTCCTGCTTCAGTAGCAGACAAAAATATGCACTCGTGCATCCACAATTCAAACAGAAACTGTCTCATTGTGTGCTTGATTCAAGCCCACACCCACCTCTCCATCTGTCAGTTCCCTCCATCCCTTCTTCCCTTTCTCCATCCCACCATCCACATTGTGGTCTTTGATCATGGGAAGCTGCAGAAAACTATGAGCCGGGGGGCACGGGAAGCATGTGTTCTGCCTTCAGATTTGATGTTGTGCCTGTAAACACTACCGTGTTTGTGAGTTTGACTAAAATGTGGTTAGTTGTCTTCAAACCCAGAGCAGCACATGAATCCCTCAAAACTCCTCATGCCAAGATAACAACAACAACAATACTAAAACCATCACCATTAATAATCAGAATGACAACTTCTGAGATGTGTCTTTGTAAAACTGCTTTGTCAAGAGCAGCTTTGATAATACTGTGAAAGCTCTTTGATGATGAAAAGACAAGAGATAAACACTACAGCAGCTGAAAGGAGGAGTCCCTCAATTTTTGTCATGATATGAAGTGATATCACCAAGACTATACTGGCTTAGACAATACAGTTTTCTGAACAGGGTTTCAGAGTGCAGCCTCGCCTTATTTCACTTGTTTCTTAGTAACTAATTCCTGGTTACACATCAGTCTGAGTTGCTGTACTGTAGTAACGAAGTGGAGACTGGGTTTACTGTCGCTCAACCAGCATCTACCAAGGCTGCATGTGAGGTGTTTGGGGAACATCTGCATAATGTAGCTTCAGAATACAATAGTTTATGCTCTCCCCTTCTAAACTGCATGAGTCTGCATGTGCATCCGTACTGCCACACCACAAGTAAATTCTCAACCTGCTGCAAACATTGAGATTTGATAAAGCAGCCAGTATTATGCACTGCATTTATTGCAAATAATCTGAATAAAAGCATGCTTGGAAACGGTGCTTTTGCTGTCGGAGCATCGGTGTACCGTACATGTTAGAGAGAAGCCTATATTATGCCGTTAACCTGCAGAGCAGCCCTCCACCCTACAGTGTTTCAGTGCGAGGCAGCGACAAAGTGAAGCAGTGAGGAATTAAATGACAATAAAATTTAAAGGAGCAGCTACTTTTCACTAGTGCCAGATCATGCTTATAAAAAAGAATGTGTTAAAAGTACCAAACATTTATCTGCACCTTTATACCTTTTTACAATCATTTACATTACTAATTTGTATGAGAAGTGACAAAAAAAGGCAATGCTTAAAATGTATTATCCTCAAAGAAACATGTTGGGCTTACAACTGAGAACATGGAGCTAAAGACATCGGAATAACAAGGCAGCCATGGTCTGACCAAATAAAGCTGTTTCTTTTTTTAAGATATATTTTTGGCCTTTTCATGCCTTATTAAAGAGGACAGGACAGTGGATAGAGTTAGAAACGGGAGAGAGTGGGGAAGGACATGCGGTAAATGGCCGAGGTCGGACTCCAACCCGGCACAGCCGCTACGCCTCTGTACGTGGGTCGGAGCGCCCCAAATAAAGATTCTTTAACACAAAGTGTATGACCGAGCATTTTGGGCACTTGAACAATATGGTCTTTTTCTCCTGAAGTGTCATGTTAAATTGCTTGAGAGCCCTTTAGATAAAGTCTAAAGAGGCAAAAACCACAGGCCGGTAAAGTACAACAAGCTAAACTAAAAAGAGCAAACAAAACCAGCATTGACAGCAAATTGCCAACTTTCCCCATCAGTGTGTGGCATTTTTGTCTTCTCAGTTACTTCTAAACCAAAACATACCATCTAAGTAGGGCTGCAACAACGAATCGATAAAAATCGATTATTAAAAGTGTTGGCAACGAATTTCATTATCGATTTGTTGCGTTGCACGATTTATGCGTCACTCGCGATGTCGCGGAGCCGTTTACTTCACCTGCAGAGTTTTGTCAATGCTGGCTGACTGAAATAAAGTTTTTTTTTAAAATTCAGCCTGCAGAGCGAGTTGAACGGAGCGAGGCGGAGGCAGAGCGGAGGCGGTATTTTCAAAGCAAATGAAGTAAATTCTACAAATGACCGACGCAGAGAAAACGGTTCGACCCAAGTCCTCAAAAGTGTGGGAGCATTTCACGCCTCACAAAACTAAAAAATGTGTAACATGCAAGCTTTGCAAGAGCGATTTCACATGGCACGGTAGCACCACGGTGATGATACAGCACCTGAAACGGAAACACCGTCTGAGCATCTCCGCAACAGGAAACATAGCCTCCAAGAGAGCCAGCCTGAGCCAGGAGCATGTTGACATGCTAACATTTTTGCATTGCAATGCAAAGTTCCTGAAGAAAGGGAGGGAGTGAGTGCATCTCTGAGTGTGTGCATCAGCAAGGACGTGTCATACTGCCATGCAAGGTCATGTTTCCTTGTTCTCTACATTTAGAATACACAAGTGTTAATGTTGAGACAAATCCTGTGACTGGGTTTTCTGATTTGCATTTCTTTGTTGTTCCAACAGCTCAGGGCCTTTAAACAACACAAATGCCTCTTTTTTTGCACTTCATAAATGATGTGTGAGTATCATGTAAATATTCGTCAATTGCCGAAAAGAAAAACAGGTTTTGAGATGCTACAATCTGTCATCAAGGTGGAAAATCGCTGCTGCAATTTAAAATTTCACCCACTAGACTTGCCACAGATTACTTCCTGGCCCTCTAATGAGAATTTAATTGAATAGTGTGTTTGTGTGTGATTTCTTTAAACTATGGCTCCTTCATTTCGAAAACCAGACAGCGATGAAATTGTAACATCTGCTTTACAGGCAGCTGATTTTCTGCTTGGTTGGATACAAGAGGGAAAAAAAATAAAATAAAAAAATAATAATCTGCTTCCGACCTGAAAAGCAGCGTAGGGTTTGGTTGACGCACCAGACGAGTGTAGGCGAGACGCTGACCTCTGCACACTCGTTGGCCTATGAGAGCTTTCATCTGCGAGGCACAAAAAGAGGTATAGGATGGCGGCCTAGAAGTGCGTCACACCGATAAGCTTCCCCAGTTCAGACACCCACTGCCTCCCCCCTTCGCATCCTCACCTCCATCCGATCCCATCCTTGTCCTTTGTCCGCCACCACTCACTCCTTCCACTTTCTTTCACAAGCCGGAGCATAAGCCCAGATAGAAAGGAGTGATTTGAGTTGAATAAACCCCAGGAATTAATTTTTCTCATCTTTTTGAAACATTCCTTCCCTCTCACCCTGGCCTCCTTCTGGCTTGCTCTCCCTATTTCCTCTCCCTTTCTCCATGAGCAATTCAATCGGGTCAGCTTAAAAAATAAAATAAAAAAAATAAAAAAAGCTTTCTATAATAGAATATTTAATCCACCAAGCACAACACGGTGAAATTAGAAGCCTGGTTTCACACACAGAACAGCACAGCGATTTTGACACAGTCTTTATTTTCTACCATTCACTCTCTCTGTCCCCTGACTGGAAGTGCAAGGCGTACCGATATCGATTGCCAGGAAAAAAAGCAGATTTTCCCCAAGCTGTGTTGTTGGCCGCAAATTCAATGTACTTTAGTCTCTACAAATCCGAACCTGTGAGGGACTAGAATCCACCGGCAGGATCAGAACCTGGCGCTGGTGCAGTTGTCTCTTCCAACAATGAGTCTAGATTTGAAAGGCATTTGTCTACTATTCATAAGCTTGAAGTGACATGAAAAACAAAAAATTGCGCTTGAACTAATATTAGACTTCCCATGACTCTCTCTTAGCCAGGTGGCTCCTGAGGGGATGTGACGTAAGCGAGGCTTGATGAACGGGGGACTTCATCTATTGCATCCCGTGGGGAAGTTGCATAAGAACGTGGCTCTGGTTGATTGTTGGGTTGTTATTATTGTTGCTGTCTTGGGAAATTGACAAACCTTTTTGATGATACTGCGTCGGAACCGTCCTCAAAACTGAAAACTATCTGGTGAAGTTATGCTTAGGCATGTAGTATTGCATGAAGCATGAAGTATGTTGTTTTTAGTGTGTTTTTCTTTGGCTGACAGTATTTTTAATGAGCTGTGTTGTGTTTTAAGATGAACAAGACTATCTCCAGCTATATTAGCAGCTCTGTAAGGCAGCACTTTGAGCTGAAAATGCTCACAATGGCTGCATACCAGCATATCCAGACTTGTGGTTGCATTCCTGATAATTCCATGAATGCCTACTTGGGGAGTCTGCCTGGGAAAATACTTTGAAATGAGCTACAGGATCCGAAATTTCAATTCATCTCCATGGAAACATGAGGTCTTTGAAGTCCCATCTCACAGTCAATCTCAATCCCCCCTGCGCTCCAGCACCCTAGAAGACCATTATGTGATGGCTGTGAACAAGCTACTGCATGTATGACAGATGTCTGCAAGGGCTCAGCGTGCAAGTCATTTTCAAATTGAAAATTAAAACTATGCAATTAGCAAGTCGCAAAGGCTGCAGCTGACCTTATACAGTGTGTCTGGCCAAAGGTTTAAACTGTTGTGCCAATGGTTTTGCTAATTCATGTCATCCTCCTTGTGTGACTGTCACACTTTTGATGGCATCTCATGTGGTAATGCTCTATCACATCATGTTTTAAATCTATTACACACTGAATATTGAACTAAATCTTGCCTTTATTAAAAAAAAAAATCTGCCAGAAAATTCACAATTACATATTTTCCTTAAATCGTTCAACCCAAGCGGACTTTAGGGTTCTGCCACCAATCTTACCATCTTCACTGAGCGAGTTAGCCTGCTAATTCGTTGGTAATATTGGTAACTGTAGATACAAATAAAGAGCTCGATCCAACAGTGAATTTACTTACTTACTTTGGGGGCAGTGATGGCGCAACAGGTTAAGCCCCTGACTACTGATCAGAAGTTCAAGGGATCGAATCCCACTGTGGCCACTGTTGGGCCCCTGACTGCTCCCCAGGCGCTGCACCGCGGCAGCCCACTGCTCCTGCTACTTGTTTGTATAGTAGGATGGGTTAAATGCAGAAGTTGAATTTGCCTAAGGGGCTAAATAAAGGTTAAATTATTATTATTATTACTTAATGTGTATTTGATATATAACAGCTGAAGCTTACTTTTCTGACAACTTATTGTTTACAAGATCCAAATACTGCTCGACAAGGGATGCATCACTCTGTGGGATCCATTTTCTACAAGAACACTCAGAACAGTTTAACCAAACAAGTTTAATTTGGAATTGTTGTTAAGTTACTCATGGAATTAACATTAACTAGTGCCAGCTGGTGAAAACCTGCTAACGTCAATCAGTAAACTCGTGAAAGTGATGGTCATCGCCGGCAGAAATCAGTGCTACTCAAGTGTTTGGTCCCACGTTTTTTCCTAATGATTGCATAAGAGTTTGAACATAAAAAAATGCATGCTGTTGAGATCCACAGATTATCAGAGTAAGGTGTATAAAACACAGCAAATAAAAAGACCAGACGTTGGCTTAAATTTTAGTTAATACCGATACAAGCCTGGATGCACCATGAGACCGATACTGAGGATGTGCTCAGGACATCTCTATGAATTACTGCTAAACACAAAGTACAGCTGAGGCGAACGGGAATACATTTTTGAGAAATATTTTGACCTGATGATAGTATTATATAAAGAGTTAACAGATCTCTGAGATCAGTGTAATATGTCCTGTGAAACACATGAAAGTGTGAAGCAAATACAACGGTATAGTTGATAATAGGTAGGATAATCAACCAGATAATCGGGTCCAGCCCTATAAAGTACACAGGCAACACCACGAACATTGTATTTTTCAGTTATAAATGTTGTAGCGATGCAGAGCCACAAGTCACAAGTATGGGACTGTAGTGCTGCAATGCATTATGGGAGTTCGGGGTTTTATTAATGTTTTTGGTACCATGAGTGAGAATGGTAGCAGGGCTGATAGCTACCTGCCACTGTTGGTGTATTGGTGTTACTGCGGGTGCAAATAAAAGCACCCACAAGGGGGCATAAAAGTCAATATTTCTGGCCCAAGCGTCTTCCTTCCACGCTGCTACTGTACTGTAAGTACTGTTATATGACTGTCTTGCAATATATCGATTATCGCTGTATCATCGTATCTTGAGCCATGTATTGCGTATCGTATCCTATCATGAGGTACCCTGTGATTCCCACCCCTACTCAAAATCACAATGTGCCAGAGGACAACAGCTGGAGAAAACAATAAAAGACAAGCTAGGGAAAGTCTAATTTGATTGTCTGTATTGTCTAGGAACCATCAAAGTCTGTGCCAAACTTCGTCCTAATTCATCGAATAAATATTCAATTGAATTCAGTATTTCTTTTACATAGCATCAATTGACAGGACACTTCACACAGTGAGATGGAGGTCTTACAATATTATAATGTAGAGAGAAACTCAACACATCCAAAGAATTCCAATTAGGCAGCTCTTCGGCTACAGTTAGGGGAAAAAAACGACAAAAAAAAAGAAGAAACCTCCCACTAGGCAGCAGTGGCGGCCGTGCATTTCACGCCTAGGCCTTCAGTGACATCATACTTAATCCTACCTAAATAAATACACTTCATAATACCATCAATATGACACCATGGCTTGAGAATCCATACAGAATCACACTTACACATTACAGAACCTTACCAATAACCTCACATTCACAATTAAGAGTAGGAAACTAAGATCACAGATATGGTCAGAACTCAAAGATAAAAATGATTTTAAGAGATTAGCCAACAAAAGTAGCTCTGTAGGCTGAAACTAGTTTGTCCAATAAACTGCGTGTTGTCCCCGTTTCATATCAGACACCAACGAGACGAGAAC
>OMNN01080780.1:0-12053 GCA_900302755.1 Chromis chromis | reverse complement strand
GACTAATAGATAGATAGATAGATAGATAGATAGATAGATAGATAGATAGATAGATAGATAGATAGATAGATAGATAGATAGACTATAGATAGATAGATAGACTATAGATAGATAGATAGACTAATAGATAGACTATAGATAGATAGACTATAGATAGATAGATAGATAGATAGACTAATAGACTATAGATAGATAGATAGACTATAGATAGATAGACTATAGATCTGGTGTATTGGCATCAGATTTTGACATTAATTGTCCCCGGAGCATGTATCCTAAAGACTGATGATCCCCTAGATTTTCCTCCAGCACCACTATGAGGTTGAGGTTTTATGATTGTATGGGATAATAATGACAGAAATGTAGCATTTACAATTAGAACCAGTAGTATAGACAGTACTGTCACTGAAACTGTTATGGTTCGGTCAACAAGGTTTGACAGTCTGTTTCAATATGTCATTGCTCTTTACGCTTGATATTGTGCTTTTATTGCCTGCCTCTCTCCTGCTGTGTGAGGCTACGGTCAGTATGTCCTGGCTGGGTTTGTTTAGGGGACACCAGTAGCTGTGACTGGTTTCTAAACCAGCATTTCTAGTCTGGTAAATTGAGAAAATTGTGAAATTTTCCACAAGTTCTGTTGTTATTGCAATGGGGTGTGTACAGTCTATATTACACTGCAGTGTGCAGTCTATTACCTGGGTAGGAGGCTTTACATTACACAGTACACTTAACATCTTGCTCTTAATATGAAACACTGTCAGTTCCTTAAAGACGCATTCCTAATATTTTCTCCCAAGGAGTTTCAAAGATGACGTGAATGAAAAACTAAAATTGATCATTCCTGACACAGTACCAGTTTTCTCCTGCAGTGCTGCTTGCTGCAGTTTTAGTTTTTGTTCTGCTGGAGAAAATATTTTGTACATCTTGCACCTCACTGCTCCCACTCTGTTTGCTAAACACAAGTCAAGTAATTAAAGAAGAAGGTGGAAGAGAGTGAGTGGAAATGAAGACACTCATTTAGGATTAGATACTGAGTCATGCTGCTACAACTGGCACTACTGTTAAAACATATTGATGACAAAAGTACTACTCAGTCTGAAAGTCAACATTTGAGATCGTGCAGGTGTGGATATTTTTGTGTCTGCTTGGTCTGATTCCTCTACATTTCTAGGAAACTTTTGAGTACCTGAGATCACAAGTAGGTACTTGCCAAACAGTTGAGACTACCAAAGTGTGGCGCAGCATACCCACATCCAGAAGTTAAAGTCATCACAAGGAAAAAGTTCACCATGTGAACATGTTGCTGCTCATCGTAGTGATTGACGACCGCATGATGTTTGTTTCAGACATCATATAAGTCACATATTCAATACCTACACATCCCCACTGACCAACAAGGCTCAGATGATACTCCAACTAATCACATGAGTATAAAGAGTGCTGTTGTCAACAACAAAAGCAACATTCAAATCATTCGGCTTAGAAATGAATAATGACTGTGATGGTCCTATAGAAATGACCAACTCACATTGGCCTTTAAATGATACATACAGTCTTGAACAAAAGTTCACAAACACTTGTAAAGACCATCATGGCAGTCTTGAGATTCCTCCTGTCAGTCTGAATTTTATGGAATCATTTAAACACATACATCTTTTTCACAACAAAACAATCCTGCACTTTCATAGATTATATTATCTTCTGGAAATATGAAAAAAATCTGCTGGGTCAAAAATATACGTTCAGAAATGCTAATATTTGGTTAAATGTCCTCTGGCCATTTTCACCTCAACTAAGTGCTTTTGGTAGCCATATACAAGCTTCAGGTTATATCCTTGACCACCCCTACCAAATATACCGTTGGCCCTTCACGTACCGCCAAAACAGCTCTGCGTGGATTCACCAGACCTCTGAATGTCCGGATTGTATCTAGAAACAAGATATTAGCAGCAGATCCTTTAAGTCCTGTCGAGTGTGAGTTAAACTCTCTTTAGATCAGAATTGTTCCTGCACATCCCTTAACACTCAGTTACAAGTTAACCATTTGTCCCACCTCAGACCACTGTTGGTAGGTCCTCACTACAGCTGGCTGGGAGCCCCCACAAGCCTTGTTATTTCTGAGTTCCTCTAAACCCAGTCATCTGATCATAATCATTTGATCCTTGTCAAAGTTTCTCAGGTCCTTATACCTGCCTGTTTCTCCTGCATCTGAAACACTGACTGTAAGAACCAACTGTTCACTTACTGCCTAATACATTCCTTGACATGCGCTATTATCTGTTGGTGGCCACAATGTCTGGCTCATCTGTGTGTAAGGCTTTCTGATGTGCAAAAACCCTTTTATTAACATTTTTGGACATGTTGCAGGTAAGCTCACATCAGAAAAACTGTGACATTGTTTTGTAAAACATGAAGCTATCCCTCATTTGGTTATTATTTTGATTCTATATAAATAATGTTCCGGACTCTAGTCAGCACCTTAGTGTAACGTACTTCTCTAATTAGCCGTGTTTTAGCTTATCGTACTATTTAGTAAAAAATTGTGCTCATTGTTTTCTTGGAAGTTGGACTCTGTTATCATCCATCCATCCAGCCATCTGTGAGCTCAGTTTGAACAATAAGCTGGCAGCATATGCTGCACTGGCACTGCAGTGGATGGAAGGCTGCTGCAGCCAGCGGCTTGCTCTGTGAGCAGGCATCTTCCCAGCCTACATGTAGATCCAGGAATCTGCAGGCTGGTTAGATGGTTGTCACATGTCTGGCTGTCTTCGTCGATACCTGGCTTGCATCAGCTTCCTGGAGGACCATCTGGAGGTAGTTCTGATGTGTCAGTTATTACCTTTCCTCGAAGGCTTCTCACCCACATACAGCAGCAATCATTGATTTCAGCTTAATAAGGCATCGATCAGATCATTTTTAAAGACATGTATGAAAATAAATCAAGTGGGATCATCTCTGCAGGGAGAAGTAGACTGCAGAAATGCCGTAGATACTGTCCACATCTCATTATAGGAAGGAACTAAAGAGAGTTTTCCAGAGTGCAGAGGGGCTGGGCAGCAGAGACCGAGGGACTGATGAAGCACATCAATACTCCACCAGCTGCTGATCAAACAAAGAGGATTTAGGGATCTGACTTGTGTCCAGGTCCCACTTCAGCATCATTATATCCATATCCCCTTCAGCTCTGCAAACATGTATCTTGACAGGTCTTATCTGTCTGATGGCGTGTCTGATCCCTCTCTGCAGCATGGTTGACTCATAAATCAGGGCTCAGCTGAAGAAACGCGTCCATTTTGAAAGAGAAATATTGATTTTAAAAATCCAGGTCAGAGAGACGATATACTCGACTATGAAGGGCTGTTTATTCCCCTGTAGTTGTTGTAGCTTCATACCACCAATGTCTGGTCAGTCCAGCTCACTGGTGTTTTCTTTATGTATGATACATTAGTTTTATAGTGTGATATAAAGTACAAGAATTCAAAACCACTTTAGTGGAATCGTATTGGCCTCATGGGTGTTACTTTCCTCTGTAAGTATATCTGCACATTTTACTCACAAAATATTTTAAATATGCAAATGAAAGCTTGTGTTTAGACACTGATCCAGTCTTTTGTGGTCATTTTTTTTTACCAATTAGTTCTGTTTTTCAGTCAAACTATGACCAATTAGACATAAACATTTCAAATGACAAGCCAAAAGGAAGATTGTGTCATAAAATGGAAGTCAGTAAATTATTCAGTGATACAAATAATATACCAAATGATTAAACAGTCCCTGATGAAGACAGTGATCAGTAGGATGGAACACCTGTACGGCTTAGCTATGTGGAAATAAACAACAAACAGCTAAAGGAGTCTAAGGGACTCTCCCAAGGCTCAGTTTTATGTTTGTTTTTATTTTCTATTTTAGAAACCAACATTGGGGCGGGCATGCCTAGGAGCTGCCATCTGAGAAGCTTCCATTGCTCATTTGTTTTGACAGCCGCATGACAAATGCTTAGCATGCCTTATCGTGTGATTTTAATTGCTCAGTGATTGATGCTAGTCGAGGAATAACTGTGTAATTAGTACAATTTACTGTTGTGGTAATGACTCCAGCAAGACTTGCTAAGCATCCACAGACATCATTAGTGTTTGTTCATACCACCTACAACCATGTATCACTTTCCCCATCGACATCAACACGCCGTCTGCAGAAAGTCATTGTTGTATAACTTATTCTGATTAAAGCTGAGCCAAGACCCAAGTTCAGATAAGAAGCTCCAGTCATCCTCCCTGATGTGTACCTGCCAGTAAATCTGCTGGATATCCTTCCCCCTGTTCCCTTTAATCAGCTCATCTGAAGCTAAACCACTAAGCTGCGACCGCTATTATACAGCAGATTATCACTACAGCACACAGATAAAGACTTTCAGGCTGTAATAGGTTTTAATAATTAGGTGTTCTCACTGAAGCTTGCTGGTTGATTTCTCACTACGGCGCTCAGCAGACAGCTGTGTTACTCTGGGAGGATGAGGAGAAGGAAGTTTGGTCTTGTGTTTTGTTAGAGCATTCCACCAGATTGAATGCAATCAAGACTTCTACTGGATCTTGCTTCATCTTGTTTTCTGCTTTATTGATGCACAGATAACTGATTCATTTAGAGGAATAGCTGTGGAAGCTCTGATTTTATCTTTTCTTCTCTACCAGGATGCTGTCTTATTACTTGACAGCTAACCCCGAGTCAACACTTGTCGAGGGTGAAGTTTTTATGTGGAGATGTTAATGCCTGAGGCTATGCAGATGTAGAGTCTGAGGGCACACACTGATATTGATGGTGCTCATGCAGAATTCATCACAGCATGCATATTAAGAGCCTTTATGATGCACATAAATACAGCATTATGGAATAGGAAGGAAAAGTGACAACTCTCTCTAGTGATGGTCTTCAGCCCTATTCGGATGGGATTAACATTAAGGTCTTATGGTGTAATGGTATAGTCTGTAGAGGACATAGACATTCAACATAGAACTGTGAGTCTGCTTAGAAATCATTACATTTCATCCAGTTCAAGTTTTATTCAGTATCTGCAGTGATAGTTGTCCGTCTGTCCATCGGTGCATTACAAATAAGAACTGCGTCATCAGCCTTTAACTTGGCTCCAATTTGACAAAATGACAACAAGTATTGGTCAAAATGATGCTCAGAGGAGAATAGCACCTGTACGACTCACATATACTCTGGACTGGATTTCAATCACCAACCAGAACATGAAATACAACCACTCCCCCTCTCCCTGGAGGAATAAATCCTGTCTGAATGGGATTTCAGATGGCAGCTTTGAATATAGACTGAATAATTATACAGTAGCTTTTAAAATATTGATTTAATTACCTTCAACTGCAGAAGATCAGTTTTTTTTCAGACTACAGACATCTTTTTATTTGTAATTGCCTCTGTCAGTTGTTGCAAGGTCAAACCTTCCTGCATGTTTATTCTTTGTCCCTCTCGTGTCCTTCTGCAGTGCATTCTGTCTCAGCCCAAGTTCTGGGCTGTGGAGGTCACAGCTCTTTGCCAACGGACCAGACTGGAAAAAGCCAAAACCCGGTGTGTGGAGAGAGCCATGATGCAAACCCAGGTAAAGACATGCTTAGCTCAACTTTGTCTCTTTGGTTGTGAATCCAGTATGTTGGAATCGGAGTTGTGTCTTGCACCACAGCATCTCAAAAAGCTACCATCAATCAATATAACATAAGATCATGGAGGTAAACAGGGACAGAACAGCCTCAGAGTTTTAATCTGTTTTGCCACAAATACTTTTTAAAGTACATATTTAAAAAGAAATGTCTAAATGTAGGTAAATGGTGTGAAAGTGTATACAGCTCTGATTTGTAAATGTGACAAAGAAAAGGGATGCTGATTGGAAAACTGCATATAAAAAACAAATTGTTTACCCTACCCACGGTTCACAGGCTCTATCGGACTGCTAGTATTTATGAAGGCACTATTCTTATTGTATTATTTATGAAGGCACTATTCTCCTCCTCGTTTTTTGTTTTTGTACTTGTATATTTACTTTTATTTTATTTTACCTTTTATTTATTTTTTGGATTACTACTATTACACTCAATTTGTAATCAACTACTATCACAATTTTTTCACTAACCTTTGTGTACTCTGGCAAAACAATTTACTTCGGGATGAATAAAGCTTATCTTTATCTTTAGTTTAGATATCTTTGGTTCTAAATTAGCAGTCTGAGGCTGGCATGAAGGTTTCCTCCTGCTTTGATTTGTGAAATGTGTTATTAAACATGATACACTGGTTTATTAGGAACACCTGCGTATTCATCCAGCGAGTCAGTCATGTGGCAGCTGTGCAGCATAAAGGACAGGAGCATCAGTTAATGTTCAAATCAAAGTTCAGAATGAAGAAACACTGTGACTTTGACTGTGGTAAGATTGTTTGTGTCAGACAGGCTGGTTTGAGTGTTTCTGAACCTGCTGATCTCCTGGATTTTCACCACAACAGTCTCAAGAGTTTACTCAGAAAAAACAACATTGAGTTGAGCAGCAGGTCTGGACAGAAAAACCTTGTAGATGATAGAGGTCAGAGGAGAGCTGGCAGACTGGTTGGAGCAGACAGAAAGATTATAGTAACTCAGAATACCACTCTTTTGCTGAGCAGAAAAACAACTAGGAGAGTCCAGGCTTTAGGTTTTCTACAACAGCAGAAAACCTCCTGAAGTTCCACTGCTGTCAAAGCTGTGAAAATTATATGTATTCTAGACTCAGTACACATAAACTGAAACATTTCTTTATTGTTTTAACTTTGATGGTAATGGCTTACAGCTCCTGAAACCCCTCCAAAACCAATCTCAAATATATATTGAAAAAAATCTACAAAGATCAATTTAAGAAAAGGATTTATAATGCAGAAATATCCAGACTCTGAAAAGCCTGTTCATGTACTTTATGCCTGTGAAGGTTTCTCGGTCATCCAGGTCATGGTGAACCTCATAGTTTCAGTCGTAGCATCTGGACTGGCTGGAGTTTCTCTAAGATGTTCCACCTTCATCCAAGAGGCTTCATCAGTTCTAAACTGACTGGTTGGGAGTTCCATTGGAGTTTAGCTTCAATAGTGTTAATGACTCCATTCACACCTCACCACAAAAGGCCCTAACAAACCCCATTGTGAGAGGGAAGGACCTAATGACTCACATAATGAGGGAGGGGCTACACTCACCCAGCAGACTGGAGCTTCAATAGTGTTAATGGATCCTGAAGAGTCTAAAACCTGGAACTCCCAACCAGTCAGTTTAGAACTGATGAAGCCTCTTGGATGAAGGTGGAACGTCTGGGAGCTAACTCAAGCAAGTCCAGATGCTCCGATTGAAACTACCAGGGTCGTCTGGGCTCCTTTTGCTCAAATGACTGCAGCAATGTGCCGTGGCATGGAGGCAAACAGCCTGTGGCTCTGCTGAGGTGTAATGGATGCTCTGGTTGCCTTGATAGCTGCCTTCAGCTCTTCCTTATTGTTGGGTCTGGTTCATCCCATTCTCCTCTTCACAATATGCCACAGATTTCCTATGTGGTTCAGATGTGGTGAGCTGGCTGGCCAGTCTAGCACTGTAATACCATGGTTAGTGAAGTTTTGGCAATGTGGGGAGATACCAGATCCTGCAGGAAGACAAAATCTGCATCTCTGAAAAGCTCTTTAGCCGACAGAAGCATGTAGTGCTCCAAAATCTGCTGGTAGATGGCTGCGTTGATTTTAGACTTGATTATACAAAGTGGACCGACACCAGCAGATGGCATGGCACCCAAACCATCACTGACTGTGGAAATGTCACACTGGACTTCAAGCAGCTTTGATCCTGTGGCTCTTCACTCTTCTTCCAGACTCTAGGACCTTGATTTCCAAAGAAATGCAAAACCTACTTTCATCTAAAAAGAGGACTTTGGATCACTTAACAATGGTCCAGTTCTTTTTCTGCTCAGCCCAGGTAAGACACTTCTGATGTTGTTGGGTGTTCAGGAGTGGCTTGACAATAGGAATTCAACACTTGTAGCCCATTTCCCGGACACGTTTGTGCTTGATGGCTCTGGATGTTCTGGCTCCAGCCTCAGTCCACTGCTTGTGAATCTTTCCCACATTCCTGATTCTGCTTTTCTTGACCATCCTCTCAAGTCTGCAGTCATCCTTTTGCTTGTGCACCTTTTCCTACCACACATTTTCCTTCCAGTTAACTTTGCATGAATATGCTTTGATACAGCGCTCTGTGAACAGGAGCCCTTTCAGCAGTGTACTTTTGAGTCTTACCCTCCTTGTGGAAGGTGTCAGTGATTGTCTTCTGGGTAACTGTTGAATCAGCAGTCTTCCCCATGATTGTGTTTGTGTATACTCAACCAGACTGAGAACTGTGCAGGTGATTTGGGTTAATTAGCTGATTAGAGCTTAAGACTTTGTGGGGTCTAGGGGTCCTTGATTGACATATCTGTGGCCCTCTGTGAAATACTCTCATATTTTGAGATTGATTATAGTAGAGTTTTGTGAGCTGTAAGCTGTTATCATCAAAGTTAAAACAAATAAAGGCTAGAAGAGTCTAGCATATATACAATTTTTACTTTGAGCAATATATGAGATATAATATGAGATGCACCTTTATGAGGCTGCAGTGGGCACAGACTGACCAATACTGGACAGGTGAAGATGGAAACACATAGTTTGGTCTGATGAATCTGCATTAATGCTGATGCTGCAGATGGTAGGCTCAGAGTTCAGCATCAACAGTGGAGACAAATGATGGAGCCAACCTGCCTTGTATCTGGTGCTGTAATAGAGTGGTGAATTTCCTTGGCAAAGTTTAAATGCCATGTCTATCTGAGTGTTGTTGTTGACCATGTGCATCCCTTCATGATCACAGTTTACCATCCTGTAATGGCTGCTTCCAGCAGGATAATGCACCGTGTCGTAAAGCAAAAGGTGTCTGAAACCTCCCTGAACACCTTTGACAGGTGGTACAACAGGAGATTAGCAGCATTCATATGCAGGTGACAAATCTGTGTGTGATTCTGCAACATGGAACAGAATCTCACTCGAAGGCTTCAAACGTCTTCTGGAATATATCTGAGTATGCAGACCGATAACGAGTGTTGCTAAAACATTGGCCCTACTGATGTGCACATTGTGATTTCTTGTCCAGAGTCATGTTCTTCTGAATCAATACACATTTCCTGCTTTTATTACCATTGTAATTAGTTTAAATCAATCCCAGAATGCTGCTAGTCACTGCTTTTTCATTTTGCATGTGCTCTTAAATGTAAATCAAAGTCCACAAGCGATCTGGTCTGCACATCTGTGGATGTTTTAGCCTTCAATTCACACAACAAGAAAACTGGTGAGACCATGAACAAAGCTGAAAGAGCTGCAGAGCTGGACTGGGTTCACAGTGCCAGTGAGTTATTGAGTAACCTTGTTCTTTCTTTCAAAACAACCCTGAGCACAAACAAAACCATTAATCCCGCACAGCTCCAAATGTTATTTTGGATGTTGATCAATAACATCCCTGAAAGAGCGAGCACAGACAGCATTATGGGATTATGAAAAAGCCAATGAAGAAGTTCTAAGACTCCAACACCTGGCTGGAAGACTACAGTCACTGCGCTTGTGCTGAAAGAAATACAACATAGATTGTTTGTGCTTGTTTTCCTCCAACCTGTACCAGCTAGAGGCTGGGTAGTGGAGAGTAACATTGTAAGCAGTAAATGTAATTTTCTTCGATGTACTTTATGCAGTTGGAGCTCTTCCTCTGAAAGGTTTCAGGCTTATTGAACAAATGAAACACACTCCTTCGCTCTGATTCTTTGTATTTCACCGTATGTTCTGTACAACGAAATGCATCATCAATCAAGACAACACTGAGTAAAGTGTTGTTTGACTGATCTAGATTTTACATGTATGAATCCACTATGTATGTTTTTATGCTGTGATGCGATGATTGTTCATAGCAGTGTCACAATTTAGCAAATTAGGCACCAAACTAACTTTTTGGATCAACAGACTTCCAACTCTAATGGCCGGTTTCACAGACAAGGCTTAGTTTAAGCCAGGATCAGTCCTTAAGTCATACTAGTTAAACTGGGATGTTTAAGTAGGTTTTGTGAACGGCTTAAATTTGGTTTAATTATGTTAGGATTTATTATTTTGTCAGTTTAGTTACATCCATAACAGCCTAATTCTAAGACTATTTTAAGATGCGTCTGTGTAAGTCACTTGGAGTTTAGTCTGGGACTAGGCTTAAGCCTTGTCTGTGAAACCGGCCCTAAGTCTTCCCTCTTTCACCGTCTAAGCCCCTGTGTATTAGCACAGTTTAAAGTGCCACATTGGGTTTGTATTCTACATATTCCACATATGCTCCAGAGCCTAATACAGTGTGTGTTTGTCAGGTTTCCACACTGTACACAGCCTGCCCTGACTGGAGCCGCCATCAGTTTTATCTGGGTACAAGGAACCACAAGAGACATGTTGTGCTGGGGTGTTGGGAGGCTCTGTCCTCTTCCTCTTTACAGCTGATCATTCTTATAGCTGTGGAGGGTTGCTGTAAGGATGTTGGCAGAAGGAAAGAGCGAAGAAATATCAGTTTGTTTCTCCTGGGATTTTATTTTATACAGAATAATCCCGTTTGTTTAAAAAAACAAACGTGCGTACCTCTGTAGAAGGAGACAGTAGCAGCTGCAGGCTGAGAGAATTGTGTTCACTGTTTGTTCTTTCATGTTCAAGACCATCTTTGTTTCCATGACTGTTCCCTGTCACCAGCCATTTAGTACCTAATGACCCCTGTAACCCTGTCAATACTCTGAGGCCGGCCACACCATATTAAAGACAGGTGCAGTGCTAGTTGTAAGGACACTGGCACTGCATCTTCTGTAATCACATCTTCAGTCGATAAAAGTGGCTTTCAAAGTCATTTTGTTTTGGGTCATGAGGTGACAAACTCTGCAGTTACAGTAGGATGAGATACAGTACTGCTCTGCTGCACATCAAAAAAATAGCCAACCCAGCTGCAGAGTCTCATCTTTGCTTTTCCTTTTCCAGGCGTTAGTGGACTACTTTGAAGACAAGAGCTGTCCGGTGACTGAGCGCCTCAAAGTCTTCTACTGCTGCCAAGCTCCACCCAGATGGGCTGTCCAGGTATCAAACAGTGTCTTTCAACATCACATCCCACATTTCAAGGTTTTTCATTTTAATAACGCAAAAGAAAATGTTCACAATGACTGATGTCATCGTGAAAATTGATGTTGCTTTGAAAAGAGTACAAATAGTATGGTAGAACAACACGCTGATGTTTTGCATGTTAGTGTTTACCATGTTCACCATCTTGGTCCAGCTTTTTAGAATGCATTTGCTAATTAGCATTAAATATATACAGATATACACCCTCACCGGATGGTAATTCAGTTTTTTGAAATGAAAGTGAAAGTATTCTCAGACTCTAATCATGACCTGCTGATGGCACAAGATGAGAAGTCAAATGATCACCAAAGTTCTTCCAATGAATTCAATGGGAATAAGATTGGAGGTAACACATTTCATTGCAATCTAATTCAACTCAATTCAATTCAATTTTATTTATATAGCGCATATTTACAACATGTCATCACATAGCGCTTATCATCGTAACTGCTAATTCTATCCACTAATATTTAGTCTTCATGATTGATTGAAGTGAAAAAAGTTGACAAACAGAAAAACAAAATGCAATAAAAGTACAATGGAAACACACTTTGATAGATGACGTATATGAAGCATGTGACTTAAACCTCCACTGTAGCTTTGGCTCCACGGTAGAGACCAAAGGTTGGAGCAGATGAAAGCATGAGATCTGTGTGGAATCAGGATTAAACTGCTCCTTCCTCATCTTAATAATAATAATAATAATGATAATAATAATAATAATAATAATAATAGCTTTATTTGTATAGCACAATTCATGCATAAAAAGCAACACAAAGTGCTGTACATAAAAGAGAAAAAGAATTGAGACATTTAAAACAATAAAAGCAAGGGATAAA
>OMNN01080771.1:0-19654 GCA_900302755.1 Chromis chromis | reverse complement strand
AACTGTCTATACTAGGGGAACATAAAATGGAAAAAAAAAATTAATAAAATCAGAAAGTAACACATAATCCAGAATAAAATATCATCAGGCCATAAGGAATCTGATGAAGCCATAAACAGTTTTAATTGTCTTATTCACAATTTCATGTGCATTTTTTACGTAACGGATCTAGTGGCTAACAGTTGCATTCCCTGTCCTAATAAAGCATATGGTTAAAAAAATCATTAGGCGACATGCGTATATGAAGTTTGTTTGTGGGCTTTGAAGTGAGACATTTCCCAACTGTTTCTAATAGAATAGATGTACAAAGGATTTCTCAGTAGCATCTCCCACTGGACAGCTTACCTGAATAGTATTCCTGGTGATACTTCGACCTCCCACCACAGAGCTCTAGTGACAATGAGTTACTGGATAAACGTGTCATCTCTCCCACACACCTGAACGTCGCATTTTTTCAATGAAAGAAATCTGTGGTGTTTACGTTCGTCACCATGGCGACGGTGTAGGAGGCGGTTCGCAGCTCCGGCCGCTGACGTTCACGGAGAGGAATGGACCAATCAGAGGCGAGCTCTGCTGCCGGACTGACGTCATCGTTAAAGCGAAAAGAACCGTTACTTGGTTGCCGAAACTCTACAACTGCAAAGGGGATAGAAGATATGGCTGAATACCAGCGTAGTCTGGATTAAAACACCCGGAGGGAAACTCTTCTGTGCAAACATTAGTGTCCATCCTGTTCGGCGTTTTAAGTAATGGTCTAAACAGCAGCAGAAACCGGCCAGCAGGGTACTTTTTGGGGGGCGTTTCGCTGCCCGTTTGGATCGGGATGAGCACCAACTGTGGGGTGAGTGAATGCAGTTACCTTCCACCACCATAACCCGTATAGGTGCTGTTGTTAGATACGGACAGCAGCACCAACCAAACTCCTGCCAAACTCTGGCAACGTTAAGTTTCTTCTTGACTAGATTGAACATATTTACCGAAGTGCACTTTGCACATATTGTTTGTCACAATGTGCCACTAGAACATTCGGCATCAAATGTGACCGCAAAACCGTGTTTTATTTTGGTTTAATTTCAAGT
This sequence comes from Chromis chromis, assembly GCA_900302755.1. NCBI lineage: Eukaryota > Metazoa > Chordata > Actinopteri > Pomacentridae > Chromis > Chromis chromis. The sequence continues at coordinate 18,575 of OMNN01080771.1, read as the reverse complement.
TTTACATCCGCCACATATTCTCCTCTTAAGGTGAGCTGGAGGAAAAAATAGCAGCTAAGCCAAGTCTAGAAGTTCGGTTTGCGTCGAATTACGTTTCACCTGTTCTGTTAGATATAGCCATGTCTAGTGGGTTGAATGTCCCCCAGCAAGTTTAAAGGTGTCATGTCATTAGCAGTGAAATGTGTGTGGTTTGTCCAGAAGCAGAGCCACAATTTGCTTACACAGGAGTTTAGCTCTGACACACTGGCGTAACACCGCTGCTGTCTTGGCTGCACCGATACTGTTTACTGGCGTTAGCTAGCGAGATAGCTGGTTAACTAACCGATGTTCAGCCAGGTTACACAGACGAAATAATGACTCAGGTTAGTTAATAAGCGTTTTATTAACTTTATGCGTCTCTTCCTCAGTCCGAGGGACTTGAGGGACGGTAAGTTTTCGCTGTTTCAACCCCTTCTCCGCCCCCCTCACGGGCTGCGCATAGCCAGCCTGCCCCGCTTCCATTACCAGGCAACGCTCCTGACTGGGTCTGGCTGGTTATCTAATCACGCGTGGAATAGTATTACCTTCATACCGTGTTAGCGTTATCTGACATATCTGGGTATTTGTATCAAAGCAGTGAGTTCTAAGCCACACACATACTCGGCTACACCGCAGTGCATCGAGTATGGCTTCTGTACCAGTGTCGTCCCATCTCCTCTCAGTGTCATGTAACGCTATACCCCTCACAGAGAGCGTCCACCACAGCTACGTCTGTCTTTTTCCATTGTCTTGCACACATACGTCAGTTGTGTGCCTGTGCTAGAAAATGCCCCACTTCCTTTGGCAATTTACTGCTAATGTATGTTTTCCACACATCAGTATTTTGACTGTATCATATACATGTGTGTCCAGAATAATTCAGACAAGGTAGAATCTCACTTTAATGTGGAAGAACGTAACATTACATGTGGCAGAGTTAGTCACATAAAGCTGAAAGGCATTTTGGACTGTCAGTATTAAACATAATGATACATCTCACTTTGAAATGCCACATTTCAGAGCCAATAAATCACTTTGTATGAAGGTTGAGGTGCATGTAATATCTCCATTTGCTACACAGTGGTACTGAGGAGGTCGGACATTCCTCTGGATGAGTCATGATCCAGTGAAGCTTGTCCCTGACTTCAGACTTTAATTTCTGGCAAAGCGGCCAATCTGCTGGCTACAGCAGTGCGGTGGACTTGATGCTTACCCAGCTTGGCTTATAAAAAGCCCTAATGCTAGTCCTTTAAGAGCAAATTGGAATGCCAGTGAGTGTTGAGTGACCTGTAGAGGTCATAGGCGTCTGCTATATTTACCAGCTCTGTAACTTGATCTGTGGCATTCTGGATCGCTGTGCTCATACTATCCTCTCGCACTCTGGGGCCACAGCGTTCCAAGTAGCACCCCATTGCTTTCTGTCTGTTGGCCTGGCTGCTCAGAACAACAAGGGTGAGCCTCTTAAAAACCACCTTAACGTACCACTCTTCCTCCCTTTTCTTCTTTTAGGTACCTGCTTGCCAGTTGAACACATACGGGCTGTTTGCTCAGCTGTAGGATACGTCTTCCCAAGGAGACCAGGATAGAGGATAGGGGATAACGTTTCAGAAAGTTCTGGATGTTTTTAGCATGAGTAGAAGAACAGCTTTGAAGAGTAGTGCATACACTGAGAGTTTTCCTCTGACAGTGTGGTAGTAGCTGTAGTAGTGAAAGTATGAGCTTTGAAACAAGTGCTACAAGAGCTACCCCAGCTTTATAACTGAGCAGCTTGTCTGGATTTGATGATTCAATCTGAAGGACACACCGTCAGTGTTTAATGGTTGGACATGAAATCTGGAGAATGTGTTGAGCGATGGCCGGTACATTCACTTCAGGCACAACATGCCTGCTGTGACGTGAAGCAGTTTGGTGTTAGAGACGACACAAAACCATTCAAGAAGATGTTTATTTCTGCTGTCTGTTAGTGTAGAGTCTTATAGGCAGTATGATCGTTCTTACATGCTGCATTCGCTGTCTTCAGGCACAGATGTGCTCACAGAGTTGTGTGACACACATGTACTTGCCTGTTTACGGTTATGTCAAACACATTTAATGAGTCAATAGAAAATTCTATCTATTTTTTTTCATGTTGCTGTTTCAGTGTGTGTTGAATGGTCTGACATGTACCACGTTTGTGTGTTTCCACAGGAGTGATCAGTGTCACAAAGCCTGTGTGAGTGTGTGCACACTGTGGGGTAGCAACAGTAGGATGAGCTGCCCCAGAGCCATCACTGTCTGTGGGGACTGACACACACCGCTACAAATACAGCAGGTAACTACTTCACACATGCTCGCGCGCAAAAATGCTGTTCCGAGCAAACTCCGAAGTACATGTCGAGTACATTAAGGTCGTAATGCATTCCTATTGTTGCATGTTGGAGTTTTAAACCACCAGATGCGTGGTACAGATCTATCACAGCGGAGCTGATCAGCCCCTTTCTAAAAGAAAGTGAGAAAAAGTTATAAAAATAAGTTATGTGGTAAGTTTTATCAGTGTACTCAATGACTCACAGAAATGACTAAACTGGAAAGTTGATGCTGCACGTCAGTTCAGTTTACAGCATTACTGCTTTGTAGACATTTAGACTATGACACTTAGACATTTAAATTGCCGCTAAAAGGTTTCCATGATACCAAAATCATAGAGAAATGGAAAACAACATTCAACTGTTTTGTTTAGACACAGATTATCAACCCATATCCATTGCATCAGACATGAAAACTGGCAGAGAAAACAATGGGTATTAATGTGCTTTTTAAAGATGTGCAGTGATCCGTCTTCTTTGAGATTAGGGAGGCCTTTATGACAGCTATGAGGCAACACCCAGAAGCATGATTGTTTTTAGTTTCAGCCTTGACCTTGGAACAGCAGGTCCCTGCTCTGATGAGATGTCAAAATACAGAGGTGCCTGGTCATGTAGTGCCTGGTATGTCAGGGGTGAAAGGTGAACTGTATTGACCACCTGAACAAAGTGTTACAGTAGCTGAAACATGGTGTTTTGAAATTGTGGATAAATGTAAGCTGGAGGAACAGTCAGATTTTGCTCCTGAAGTGGCCATTTCACATGGAGCTCAAAATTTAGTTTGGGATTAGAAATAATCCCATGAGTTTTTTAAAGTTGTGGACAAGCAGGCCAATTTAATTTAAGCAGTTGTACATAAGAGTATCTCATAGAGGTAGACCGATGAATCAGCAGTATTAGCTTTTGCAGACATACAATATAGTAGTAGTAGTATACATGTTGTCCAATAAGTAAAAAGTAATGCAATACAAAGATGCCAAACTAGTTTTGAGGTAAGTTAGAAACAGTGACAAAGATCCATACTGACAAGTTGATTTTCCAACAATTAAATGTCCCATTTAGTTTGTATTTGATCACATCTCTTTTTATAAAAAAAGCTGGTATCAGTGTAGTATTGTCCACTAAAAATAGTTTTGTCTCACTTAAGTTGTAGATATTATTGAGAGATCCTTCAACTGTGTGTTGAATTAGTACCATAAATGGGGAACAACAACCCATGTTCCAATGCAGGAACCTTCAGGCCGTTTTAGTGCAGCCCCAACCTTTATGTGTGTTTTGACTGCAAGAGCTGTCCCTGTAGAACCATGTTCAGGGCCATTGTTGGGGAGAAACAGCACCTACTCCAGGGTTCAGTTATATAATGCAGATGCTGGTTAGTTAAACTCAAAGAAGACAATGCTGATTGGTTAAATTCAGAGAAGAGGAGTGCCAGTCTTTCTGCCCTCTCGATGTCCTCGTTGACTAACAGACAAACCCTGCATGTGTTCTGTTAGAACTCGAGTTGTGTTCAGTAACTAGTTGTTCATGGTCAAAGCTGTCGGGTCCTATACTGCAATGGACAAGAAAACCCTGTGGTACACCACATGTTAAACTGACTGATTCCAAAACAGTATAATTTATGAGAACACAAATTGAGATTGTTGAGGCAGATTGGATGAACACAAAAGTTGAACTTCTTTGTGTGTCTTTTTTAAATTCTGTGATACACTACATAAGAATAATCAGTTTGTCAGTGCTCTCTGGTGGGCAGCATATGTAATGGTGACAGGGGCATTCCTGTAGTGCAATTTGATGCTACTTATTATCCAACATATATACTGATACCATATATGTGCTAATATCAGCTGACATACACCCATCAGTCATAACATTATGACCACCTGCCTAATATGGTGTTGGCCCCCCTTATGTGGTCCAAAATGCTCTGAACCATTGGGCATGGACCAGAGGACCTCTCACGGTGTCCTATGGGGTCTGGCACCAGGACGTTGGCAGTGGATCCTTTGGGTACTTTGGCTTGTTCAGTGGGGCCTCTGTCAATCAGACTTGTTCCACTGCATCCTGTTGATGCTTGATCAGAATGGGCTCTAGGAAGTTTGGAGGTCAAATCAACATCTTGGGCCATTGTCATGTTCCTCCAGATGTTCCTGATTGGTTGATGTCGTTGCCATGTGGTGGGGTGCATTTTCCTGCGGGGGTAGGCCAGTGACATGTGGGATTGCCACTAGCATGAGGGAGTGTGCTTGTTCTGGGACAATGTTTATTTGGGTGTCTAAGTCTCATCAACACAGATGTTAAAATCCAAGGTTTTCCAGCAGAACACCACATAGTACCACTATGATCAATGTTATTCACTTCACCTGTCAGTGGTCACAATGTTGTGGCTGATCAGTGCATATCAGCTTGGCCTGCTTATTGGTTATATATAATTACAGGTGTCTCAACCCAGCTTCTGAGCCGACCCAATAAAATACTATGATCAGCAGTGTCAAAATCAGGAGCAGCACAGAAAACTTACTACAATGTTGTTTTTGACACAAAGATGGGTGAAAAACAGACGAGAAATAATCAAATATGGTATTATGATGAGAGCTGTACAAGGAGGGAGACATTTATAAAATGTTATTGGTGGTATGAATAGGTAGAAATGAGTAACATCATCAGTGATCCACAGGGAAGCGATATCAGTGCCGGTGTTTGTGAATGAATAGCAACCATTGTGTTGAAAAGAGAAGCTGTGAATTACTGCTTTAAACGGTCGTCGCTCTAAGCCACCTCTGTGTATCTAATGGATCTCTCAGCATCACTCAGCGGACTGGCAGAGATTGATAGGTGTTTGAAATGATAATGGTGTCTAATTGACCAAATGATTAGCTCAATGAATAAAGAATTATGCCAGTCAGCTGCAGAGGCTGGAACATCAATCACTATAGCCCACAGATCCAGTCCTCTCTGAGGTCACTGCTGCGTTACGGCCTCTCGTGTGAGTCACCAACAGATGGTGGTAGTGATAAATGCTAATTCACTGCTACTCCTCAGGTTTTCATATCGCTGAAACCTGATTGTGTAGTGAAGAATTGCAACGGGGGGTGGGAAAATATGAAAATATGAAAACATTAGCACGGTAACCCTTGAATGCAGTGTTGGGATGTGACCTGTTTTTGAGAGGTCAATAAAGTATGCTCAAGGATGGAAAATGAAAGGTTACAGACTTGTTACATTGAGTGTTGGAGAGCTCTCTTAGCCCTGCTGGAGGGGCTAGGACAAGCAAAATCACTGATATTAAATCCCTTCTTTCATAGCGTTTTTATGAACCAGGTGTTTTTAGTTGCCACTTGGCGCTCCGACTGTTTTTGTGCCAGCACTGTGCATTCCTCTATTTCGTTTCTTTTTCTCCTCTGTATGTAGCTCTAAATACTGACCATATACAGTACTGCACAGCCCCACACTTGCTATGGCTGAGGTCAAAATAAAAGAGTTGAACAGCATCTAACCAGCAGGGAAGGCTGGTTAAGCTCCCTCCATGGCTTGTCAGAAGACAGAAGTAGTTAAGCCTAGTTTTGATATGCTTGGCAACTAGTTGTAACGGGCAGAGAGGGAAGGCAGAGGCGTCAGTGTGGCCCTCACAGACATCAGCAGTCTCTTATCTGCTCACATTTCAGGGTATATATATGGCCGCCTGTAACCCAGCACAGCTCACAGATCTCATAGTCTCCATGTTGATTTCTAACATCATCCCCCATGAGAACGACACTGTGTCTATGTTATGTTAGTTTTGCCTGGTGGTGTGAGTTCATCTGTGCTGCTACGGCTGTTTTGGTTTATACTGAGGTGATGATGACAATGAAATGTGCTATGGTTTATTTATATATTACAGGGAAAGCCAAGTAGCTGTCAGTCAAAATGACTTCACATAATCACAACTACTGTACTCCTGCATGTTTTCTTTTGAATGTATGTGGTTTGTACATTTTTAAAGCTTTGATAATTCAGTTCCAATGCTCCAAACAGTAATCCCTTCATGTAGTGCAGTACATCAGGTGAATCGTTCAAAATGTGATACAAGCACCAAACTTGGCCCAAATACTCCTTGGGGGTTACCTTTTGGAAAAAAAATATGCTGGTCACCTGAAATTCAAGATGGCCGCCATAATCAATACCAAAATATTACTTTTTGCAATTAATACACACAGACTTGCCCGATATGGATGATTCTGGTACCGAATCCTACATTTTAGACCATGCAGAATCTGGTTTTTGGACTTCTGAATCACTAAGAAGCTTATTTTTACCTTATTTTATATTCCAGCTAATGTCTTTGGTTTCATAGCCCTCAACTTGACTGGTTGGCTCCCATTTGGTTTCCATGTCACCATATTCATAGCGGCAGCGACCCACTGTACACTACCTAGTCAAAGTTGGCAACTAGATGGTTAATCCAGAGGCACATTTAGCTACTAAACAGCTGGATATTTCATTCAGAAGTTGGTGGAGACTAAAACAGGTAATTGCCTCATTGTTGACCAGAAACAAGTGAATGCTTATGTAAAGAGAGCGTTAGGGTTAGCCTAACTCTAACCCTAACGCTTTGTCTGCATTTTTGCCCTACAAACTTTATAAGTTGGTAATATGTCAGTATTCTGTTTGTTGTCCCCAAGTAGCAGAAAAAAATCAATAAATACAGGTTTAACTGCCTCTACGTATTATTTAGCAAGTCTAGTGCATCTTGTCCTGGGTGTTAATAATGTTGTATTGTTGACTGAATTAAAGGTGGAGTATGTGATTCACAATTACTATTCTTATTCTGTGAATGTCTCCTTACAGGCTGCGAGCTGTCTCTGCAAAAGTGTGTCCTGTGCACATTAATGCTTGCGCACGAGACAGGGGGCAGTGGGAGTGAGAGAGACGCCACATGCTGGCTGTCTAAATATGCTGACTAGCAAAATGTCAGCCATCTTTCTCTAGAATCATAGACTCCACATTTAACGTGCTAGAATGGTTGAAAACGAGAAAAATTTGCCTTGTAATGGATTGGGGTGATGGTGGGGTCTCTCCTCTGCTGAAAAGTACCAGATTCTATCTCCTCAGTCTTTCTAAGGTAATTGAATTCTTTTCATTTTTGCCTTGAGAGTGAGCAGCTTTGAAAGGGACTGTTTCTAAATCACAATAGAAAGCCTAATCAAATATGTGAGGAGACATGAAAAGCCTTCTGCCAAGTGCTACACTCAGTTCATAATTTGACCTCATAATGGCATAGCAGCATACTGGAAGCAAGCTGTTGCAAAGGTTTCTGCATAGCCTGCTAGATGACCTTGTGACACAGAAAATGCTGCTATTCATTTTTGTATTCAAGCTTCGCTGCATTATCAGCCAGTGATGGTAACCTCACATATCTAAAAAATACCATCAGTAATATGACAGGAAGTGTGAATTAGATTGTCACAGCTGTATAAGTTGCTGTAAATTGACTTACAGAAATAACTACGCTTTAAACAACAGCTCCTGTGTGGTCTGAAAATAATGGCAGTGGGGTAGATACATCGCTCACTTCTGATTGGCTTGGGCAAAACAAAACTTTTCCCCTTCTCAACGTGAATATTCTCGTATGACTATTATGTCAGGCTAAATGAATGGATAGCAATTCGCTCTGAAGATTAAATGTGTTACAATCCAATTTGGTGTCACTCACAATAGCATGGACAACACTCCTCAGTTAGTGCGTGCTCTAGGGGACTGAAACATTAGGCCTTGTGCTGCACCTTCATTAGACTACTTGCCTTGTTTTGTCTCTTTATATGGAAACAGGCGTATAATCTGACTCAGCATTGAACTTGAGTACTCACCTCAGAAGTGCACTGACTCAAGCCAAGATCGAACAAACTCTTTACTGTAGTAGAGTACTTCTCCACACACTCACAAACACACATTGCTTCTCACTCAAACTCATCAGAGAGCATCCATGCTGATGTTACATTCGTGCATTGTCACCTCGGGGCACGTCGGCTGTGGCATCCTGCGTCATCACACACACTTGAGATTGGCTCAACTCTCTAATAGACCATGCAGGGTGGGAGGACAATATGTACTGTAAGGGATCTGACTCACTCACTTATTTAGAGGGAATGATTTTCAATGAACCCAATAAAAAATCAATTTAAGGCTTTTAAAAGTTCTTTAAATTATTTTTTTCTGTCATAGAGAGGCTTATTTTCAAGGTTTGTTCATTGAAGATAGTTGAGGTGCCTATAACCATCAAGTCAATCTCTTATTTAGCTTATTTCTCTTTTTTGTAGGCCACTCAAAAGCTAGATTGCATTAGGGTCAGGGTTAGGATTAACCCTTTGCCACATGCTGATTAAGTGGAGAATGTAAGTCCAATGTTCTGTAGCTTGAGCGTTAACCAGAACATTAAAGCTACCGTCGTTGAAACCAAAACAATGAGCTGAAAGGTGCTAAAATGTACTTCTGAGCTCAGGAGAACTGCATATTTGGGTGATTGTATACATGGTCAGTACAGAAAACCCATTTCACATTACACATTTATTTTATTCTTTAAATATAAATATTAAATAGTGAAGCTTTAAAATGTAAAGACAGTACCATCACCAGTGATGAGCTATTAGCAGTACTGGTGGTTTCTTTTATTGTTTTTGTTGTGAGTGGACATGGAATATGTCAGTGAAAGAGTAGAAGTGCTCCAGATGTGTAAGTTGCTACTTCTAGTGTTTTGTTTTCTTGATTTTTTTTTTTTAAAGATATTTTTTTTGGCTTTTCACCTTTATTTGATAGGACAGTGGATAGAGTCAGAAACAGGAGAGAGTGGGGAAGGACATGCGGTAAATGCCCGAGGTCGGACTCGAACCCGGGTCAGCCGCTACGTCTCTGCATGTGGGTCACGCGACACAACCATTAGGCTATCGGGGCGCCCACGTTTTTGTAAATCTAACCTGAATTTCCCTGGTTAAGTCTGTGTAAAGCAGTAAGAAATATGTGTTCTGAGCTTGTGACGCCACAGAAAAATGTGTTGTTAACCACCAGCTCATCCTGAATGACTAAAAAAACAGGCAAATATTTAAATTAGGTTTTAAACTTTACGCTCCATGTAGCAACTTAATTGGACTTGTGCAGTGTTACTTGTTGGTTTGTTTGCTGTCACGCCACAAACTAACATCACCGGCATTTCCTTGAGACTCACCCTCTTTTGTTTAGTTGCTTGGTCCACACAAGTTTTCGATTGACAGCTTTCACACAAACCCAAATGAACCATAGTAACCGGAAAAACAGACTTGAATTTGTTTCGTCTTTGAGCTAAACAAGTTAGATGTAGAATCCCACTACTGCACTGTAGATATGGAATATATTTATCACTTTGCAGCTCTAGAGATGTGTTCCTATAAACTACAAGCAATGTCTTCCCATTTGTTTCTGTTTCTCCTCTGTGAGCACCTGTGGAGCTGGTCGAGAGCCTGATGTGCTCTTTGTGGTTTGTCTTTTTTTAATAAATATCTCTCTGCTTGCCATGTTGTGAAAGTCTCAAAGTAACTGAGCTAATGTTTTCCACTTGGTCAGAGAGCAGAGTTGGTCATGACAGAGTTTGGCGCATTATACAACTTTTGAAGTCAGATCCGCATCTGATCCAACGTCTGCTTTGGTTTCCGAGACACTATCTGTGGCATCGTCAGCTCTCAAATATGCATTTGGAATGACATGAACCATATCTAAGCTGTAGATGCATCCCTGTTGGAGGACATTTCTATTTAAGTATAAACAAGCAGCCATTTATTGTTAAAGATATTAACTGTCCTCCCTTTTAGGACTTGAGGGGCTACTTTTTCCAAGTGTGTGCATGTGTGTACACAATCTACTGTATGTATCTTTGCACTGTACCGTATCCTGCTAACACTTAAAAAACATAGATTTTCTTTTAGTAATAACATCCAGCAGGCGCTCTATCATGAGAAAAAGATTAACCAGTGGTTTGTTAGAAAAGATCAAACAGTGATACATCTGATGAGAATGTAAAATGTCTGTTTACTGAGTTGATGCCATACATCATAAATGTTTCATGAACCAACCCTACAGTTATTGTACGTTTAAAAATCTCCAAACAAACATGTCGTATGTTGTGTCCCTTCTAGTCATATCAGATGCCACATTAGATGCAGATTAAATCCATCGGTGCTGATCATAATCATGTGTGTTTACTCGTTATCCTCAGTTTAGTTTGTTTGTGAAGAAGCTGAATTCACTTAACTGATTATCCATTTATCCCAAAGACACATTTAAGATATTCAAACACAAACTGTGAGAGCTGGGGATCATTTGATAACTTTTTTTTCTCACAAGTAATTTGATCCTTTAATCTGCAGACATTATAATAATGTTTGCCATATGACCGTTGCATGAATAACAAAAAAAAGTAGAGGAAGCTTAACATTCTTCTCATTGTTTCTTTCCACAGACACTTCCATCACAAATCCTTCTTCTGAGCCCAATAAGTGATGTCATCTCTGATTTCTTTTATCCCATAATGAGGTCCACTACGCACTTGATATGGTTCCTACAAACACACATGTGTAATGTAGCTGATGCCAGTGTTGGTATCTTGGCGCTGCAGTCAGTTTAAAAATGACTCAACAAAACTGCTTATATTACCTCCGAACATACTGTACACTCGGCCATTAGGACAGCTGTTCAAATGATCGACAACCTGCTGCTTGAGGAGAACCATGACCTGCCTCGAGTGTGTTTCACAGTAGCAGGAACTTTCTCTCTACGCCCTGGTTATCCATAGAGGTGGCAGCAGTCAGGATTGTAGTGAGTATAAAGAAAGAAAGCGAAAAAAGCAGGAAATTATTGGGACATAAAGGGAATTTTAGAGCTTATAGATGAACTGTAAGAAGTCTGTGCATTTACTGACTCCATAAACCACCTTTAGAAAACACATTTTCCAGAAATGACCTGAAGAAACAAACAAAAACCACATTTTCCTGTCTTCCTCACAAGCAATCCAAAGTCCCTTCTTTCACGCTTCACTCCAAGTTGTTGCAAACTACACATACAGTCTACTTTAATGTTTCAGACTAACAAGCGTGACCCCTTCGCCTGCACACACGATAGGTGAGAAAATTTGTTGAGGCTGAACTTTCAAACTGTAAATTTGTTATGCTCGATAAATAACGCAAATGTTCAATTACCAGCCATTACCGTCAGTTAGCTGGACGCTACATCACAGGGCTTCCATTGTCAGCGCATGTGCTGGATCTGATTCCCTGCTAAAGAGGGTGTCAAGAAGAAATACAGCACAGTAGTCCATTACCTCACAGCTTCAAAGCTTCTGCTGTATAATAATAGGCGCAATGTGGATTTTAGAGGGTGTTTTATGTCAATTAGTGCAGGTATTTCAAAATGCCAACTTGGTTTCGTTTGGCGGGATGAATGGAAACAGGTGAAAATGAGAAATCGCAATAGTAATTTATTGTATTTGTTGGAGTTTGAATGAAAGGGCTTCATGAAACTGTTTGATCTTAACGTATCGTGCTGTAAAATAAAACATGCTGTAATGTATGATGGGGGTCCCTGTATAAACAGCACTGTGATCTCCTGTGGCTGCTGCTCAAACTCTGCAACACTTAAAGAGAACCCACTGCTCACCTGTTTAGGATTATCCAAGCTAATAGAGTTGAAAGTCCATGTAGGACAAAGACAGTTCCGCACATCTGTTTGCATTGACCTGACTAAGTGTAAGTCACTTTTATGAGAATGACCTGTTCTTCCAGGCCTGTCTCCTCTACGTCACATTGCTGGCCAGTTTCTCTCAGTTACTTTCCTCCAAATTTCACACTTCTGCACCAGATAACATTCAAGCATAAACAAGGCATACTTTCAATATTATAGAGAAATGCTATTATGAAGAACTTTGCAATAGATTCCAGTGATGAATATTAACAAACTATTAATTCGCTCTCACACAGCAAGGTGAATATGACCATCCAGGCTAGAAGCATGGAGCTGGCTCAGTTTCTTTCAGTGCCTCCAGTGCTTTGGACCAAACCAGTAATATCTCATCAACTATTGGACTGATTGCCATGAAATGTTCTACAGACATTCATAGTCCCCATTGGATTAAGCCTGTTGACTTGGGTCATGACTTGACACAACACTTCCTCTTGACCCCATGACTAAACCAGTGCTGGATTGCCATGAAATTTGGTACAGACATTTACTTCCTGTACAGGATGATTTGCAGTAACTTTTCTTCTGCGCCATCAATGAGTTTAAAAAAAAGCCTCATCATCTTACATAAACACTGTGCAGAACTTGTAAAGGATTAACCTAATAACAGCAGCATTCACACTGCCATTGTGAGCATTTTACCATCATAGTCTTAGCATTTAACTCAAACCACTGTGCTAAAAGGCATCCTCACAGAGCTACTTGCATCCTGAGACTTAAACAGCAAAAAAGGAAATGCAAACTTTTGCAGACAAAAAAAAAAGAGCCGTAATAGAAAGAAACATTTTAAAACTGAAACTGTGCAAAATATGAATATGTTTAATGTCTACTATCGTCACTATAATCTGAGCACAAACATATTTTCCTTTCTGATGTTCACCGACTGTTTCTGCTTCTTAAAGTTCTTTCCAGAGACATCTGCCGTCTGCTGGGCATACATTCTCAACATTTGTTTGGTGACATCTTAACAGTGGAAAAATGTACCTCAGTTCTGGGAACATGGCAGTTGGTGCTGATGCCATTTTTGCAAGAGCATTCAGCTATTAAGAGCCAACCTAACAATGGTGCGTTTGGTTCTGCTTGCAGCCTCATAAAAGAAAAGAGCATCTAAAGCTCCCTCTTTGCATCCAAGCCTTAATTCATTCCTTATAATGTAACGTTTCCCCCCACCTCCACCACCTTGGGGAGTGCTGGCAGCAAATGAGACGTCACCTTCTTGCCTCCTACATGGCATGTCTGTTTTTTATTACAGATTGAAGGTTTTTTTTCTCCTTTCCCTTCCATTTTCCCCCCTCCACGCTTTCATTACACAAATGGTTCTTTTTTGGAAATAAGTATATGATAAATGACTGTTGGAAGCACACTCAGTGTTACACTGCGGGCACATGTACCTTTTGATGAGGAATGAGGGAGAGAGGACCGAGCCCGGTAAGGTGGTAGAGAGATGAAGCGCTATTTTTCTCAGTTAAAAATAAAGGTTCCTTTGAGACCATTTCAATTACTCATCGAAAGGTAAATTGGTCAGTTTATTTGACTGAATGAGAGCAGCTTTAAAGAAAAATGACTTCAATGCTTATGAAGTCAGAGAGGAATTTCTCACCCAACTCCCTCCTGCTAATGCAACAGTGTGCTTTACATATGCTGTGGGTCAAAATGTGTGGAGAGCAGACCTGGACTGGTTTAGCTTTGTTTTTAAGTCAAACGTTAAATATCTGATAACTTTAGATGAAATGGAGCAGGGCAGCCATCATAATTAAAATCCATTATGCCTCATGAAAATAGCAATCTCTCAGAAAGCCTTTGTGTTGACTGCTCAGATCACGGTGAAGCTGCTTTAAAAACAGATGCAGCCTGTTCCCAGTACGATTCGGACCTTGCCAGGAAAAGCCACCGGTGGAAACACCCACCAACACCTGCCAGTCATGCTCACCATGACTGCAGGTTGGCAAGCCTCCAGTCATACTTTTTTTTTTTTTTTTTTTTTTACAACAACCCTATCTGGAAAGTTCTGATGAGGTGTTAAGTGTCGAATGAAGGGTGAGATAAAACTCTTTAAATTAGGACACAACTCCTTCCATATTCCTTTAGCAAACTCTTTATCTTCTGCCAAGGAATGTACCAAAGTGGCAGCGCAGATGGCCAATAGACCCACTTCATTTTCAGCGTGTTTAAGCAACAAAACCAAGTTTCTAAAAGTCAAGTTTGTGATATGCTCGCTAATGACTTTGGTCAGCCATGTTGCCAGAATGGTTGCCAAAGCACAACCAAGGAAAGCAATTCACCTCCCATTGTTGATCATGCACTTGTGGTACAAAAAGAGAAAATAAAAACTCATTGGTGGTCCAATTTAAGACTTAACAAAGAGACTTAATTTGTTATTACACAATTACTTGAGGTCTTTATTCACTGAACACATGCTCACAACCCCCAAAATGAGCACACATTTACTGGAAAAACAAATAATAATAAATATGATAATCACCTGTAACAATGATGTGCTCCCATCTGAACACATATCACTTAAACCTTCTTAACCTTCATGATGTCTCTCTGAACATCCATGCGTGTTGTTGGAATCTGGAACCATCTGGCTCAGTTCAGAGCAAAACCACCAGCTTTGTGCTGTGGAGCCTGAATCCTGCCTGCAGACATTAGACAACTAAATGATCTAAATAAATGTTGGTTTGTATCAGAGTATACAGGTCAAACAAAACTCAGTCTTGAACTGATTTGTTTAAACAACGTTTACACAGAATGAATAGCCGGAGAGCTTTTTTTTTCAAGCTTTTAGTCCTATGGAACATCAGATAGTGGCGCATTGCCAGCAACGTTAGCAGCAGCTAAATATTCAAAGCAGGTATAGAAGCAAACAATAAACATTCAGGCCTTTTCTGTAGGTATGTGTGCAGAAATAGGACATAGCAATTAGGAATATTTTATTTCAAACTACTTCACTCTCGCCATTCATGATGTGCTGCATAAAAATGTTGAATAACAGTGTTGCTGTTGTGTACTCTTTACCAACCAGTGTAGTTGACGTTTACACCCATGTCTGTTCAGACTCATACAATATATCTACTGCAGAATTTGATAGGTGGGAATTCCAGATCAATGTCACCAATTTAAATGTGAAGACACAATCTCCTCTTCTGTTCCTGAGTTATGGCTCTGAATAATGACCTGGAAAGTGATGTCACAATGAAGAAGATGTGTGACCCTCCGGATATAAACTGTCATCACTTCATCATTTTATTCTGTTAGACTTTAGTGTGAAATTTTGTCATAATTATGGTATAGATTCTTGATTTATGGCCAATAATATGTAGTGAAGTCACAGTGACCTTTGACCTTTGACCAACAAAATGTTATCAGTTCATCATTGAGGTCATGTGGATGTTTATGCCAAATTTATAGAAATTTATTTCAGGCATCCCAGCGATGTCATTCTCAGATGGATGGAGGAGTAATCTAAAAACATAATGCCTCCATGCTGTTGCCAAAGGCATAAAAAGCTGTAATGACCTTTGCATGTGGAAAAGGCCTCGGCCACAAAGAATGATAATGTCACACCTTGATTCAAATCAAATCCAAAAAAAGCAGAGTGGTGGTTTGAGACTGCTGGTGCTGTTTTATGACAGATGCTGAATCATTGCATGAGTCTGGCAGGTGGAAGGTAAAAAAGCATCAGAGGGAGTGCAGAGAGCAGGTTTCAATGGGGGCAACCTGGAAGGAAAATGTTCAAGTAAATGAAGAGATGTTCTGGAAAGCCCCCATGATACAAACTGTACAGACAGTCAAAATCACACACACACACAAAGGCGCTCGAACGCTGCTGTGGGTGTGCAGACGTCCACACACACTAACATGCTCCCGCATGCACATGCAGAAGCTTACACAAACACACATTTTATTTATTTAGATTCATAAAACCTCAAAATGTTCAACAAAAGCGATGCAAGAATGAAAAAAAACAACAACAACAAACTTTTCATCATGCAATATCCAAACACACAAAGTAAATAAATGAAACCAACTTCCCACCAAACTCACGTACACACTATAGATTGTAATATGCAACCTACATTCACATCAAAGCCCCCGTTTTTTTTATTTTCCACGTGAACAAGTGAGTTTGGCTTTTTTCACAAGGTTTTCTGTAGTTCTTTTGCTCCCCCACAACTCCCACCATAATGTGTAGAGAGTAAGAAACACAAGAGAATAGAAGGGAAAAAAACTTATGCATTTTACATGTACTGGATATTACAGGAACCTGCTGGCAGTGGAACAAGCAGCCCTGAGCCACCAGCAGGGTCTGGTGAGGTCTGCAAATTGTTCATGGTGTTATGGCAAGACGAGGTAGCATAGCAACAATGTTTAAAAATCATAAGAAAAGAAGAAAAATAAACAGCATCTCATGTGATTTGTTTAGGAATGTTGTGTTTTTGTGTTAATCTGCCCATAACACTTAATTCTATATCAACTATTAAAACTCAGAGCACTGCGGCTGTTGTTGTTAAGAGGAGAAACTAAAGAACCTGAACACATTTTTAAAAAAAAAACATTTGGAGTAACACTCCCTTTAAAAACATCTATAGACAACCGAAGCTTGAGATACCCTTATGATCACTAAACACTGCGAGACATTTCAGTGTTATTTTTCTCGCTGTATTGCAATATAAAACAAAGTTGTTACAGCTTTGGGCAACTCTGAATGCTACATGGATGAGAGTCAGTGTTGGTCCTGGCCGGTGCCAAGCCAAAAAGCTGTAACAACAAGAACAAGCACTAACTCAAATCTACAGGGTTTATTTGGTTTGAGTTCCACACTGTCAGACACTGGCGAGGAAGCTTTGACCACACAGCACAGCACAGAGCAAAATGAAGTTAGAAAAGTTCTTCATCCAAGCACTTTCATTTTCACTGACTTAAGTGAAAAGCTGAAGGGACAAAATAAGGTGAAGTTGTCTCAATACTGAAGATGAATACGTTTTTATTTTCACCAGGTTTAAGACCTAATTACATTACACTGGTACATTAGGTTCACTGGTTGCGATTATTGTTAAAAAATACCTTGCTTTGTAACATTTTTTTGATATTTTGAAAATGTGTGTTCTTATTAAAATAATACATTTCTCATGTTGCCTGTGAAGTATGACAGTAAAGACTGGACACCGTGTGAAGGAGCTAACCTGGCTCTATCCAGTGGTAAAGAAATCCTCCAACTCCACAGCTCACCAAATTAAAACATTACAGTGTTTACTTAGTTTGTTTATTTTGTACAAGAATGAAAATTTAAAATTTAAAAATAAAACAACAGCAGAGATTTTAGTTATTCCTGATCAAGAAATTGCTCAACACATAACTGCCTGTAATCATGCAAACTGTGTTTTTGCATAAATAATATACATAACAATAATACAAAATTCAGTCTATAACAGAAGTGAGTACACTCCTGTGCAGTATAACTTCTTCATCTCACCTCCTAATGACAGCATCTCTAGTAAGTTTAACAGTAGGACATTTGCTGGTATGTGAAATTAAAAACTAAAATTTTAGGTTTATTATATAAAAAATGCAGTTGCTCATTTCTGGATGGGTTGTGTTCCTTTAATTTTTTCTCTTTGTGATACTCCTAAAGGTGATTTATTGGACTCAAACTAGTCGACATACTTGGCAAGGTCATAGCTTTCGTCTTTTGGTTCTTTAGAAATGGATTTTGGGATTGTCCTTTAGATCATTATCATACTAAAATATTCCTCTTCTACAAGCTTCTGCAGACTGAGAGTCATTTTGTCAGCCGGTATTTTGGTTTATCCACAAGCATTCACGGAGCCACCTATAAATGTCATCTCCCCAAAACCTTATTACCTTAAACCCTCCTTCTCTCTTACCTCTAGGAAGATCAGGGAATATCAACTAAAAGTTTCTGTCATCCACCAGCGTTTACACTCCTGTCTCGTGTTTTCATTTGGGCCTGTGCTTAATGAAGATGCTTCAAATTGTCAGAGTCTAGCTACCAAAAACTTTTCTCGGTTTTTATGTCAAATAAATATTGTCATACACTTACGGTTTCTCTCTCTGTTGAAATAAGGCTCAAGATTCAGAACAATCTGGGAGAAAAGAAACAAAGGAAGAGTGACAAAGTGCAGCTAGACAAATACAAAGCAAAACACACAGACTCTCAGAGAAACCGAGCCAGACCAGCAGGCATTTAGTTGAGCTTAGCCGATCCTCAGCAGGCTCACCTGTGCAGAAAGGACAGGTGTGAGTGTGTTGGCTGCCAGGAGGCACCTCACAAATACACCCAGCAGTGATAGGGGTCCCAGAGGAGAAAACATCTGAGCGTCATGCGTGTATCCTGGCCCTGACTAACGCACACCCCTATGGATAACACATTCCACTCAGCTAAACACCCATGAGAGCTGTTGGTGTGATCTGCAGAGAACATATCTGTGCAGCAAAAGATGCTCGCAGACACAC
>OMNN01080741.1:10075-25501 GCA_900302755.1 Chromis chromis | reverse complement strand
TGGGCCAAACTTTGGATTTTTTGTGAATTTTGTTTGACCAATAGGTTTCTTTTGGCAGGAAATGACCTAAACAAGTCACAAAATATTGTAAGACATTGAGATGTTTGAGATGTTAACTATTATTTTTGTTGTTTATATTTTTACTACAGTTTTAATAAAAATGTTAGTTTTTTTAGTTTTTTTAAAAGTTTATCAATGGTATCTCTAACATTAAAAAAAAAACGCTGGAATTGTTAATAAAAATTCAACAAAATCCAAAATTTGGCTTAGATATGAAAATTTTTTGACTATGTGTATAATGTATATATAATATAATATAGTGTCAAATGGTTCTGCAATTCTACAATTTCATTTAGCAGACGCTTTTATCCAAAGTGACGTACATAGGTAGGCAGAGCAGCATTAAGGACCTTGCCTAAGGGTCCTCACTGGATACCTGCACCCTGACCGGGATTTGAACCACCGATCTGCTTTGTCAAGGTCAGGGGTGTTAGTCACTGAGCGATCCTGCTGCTATGGTTCTGCAATTAAATCCTGGATTTTTGAATAAAGAGAAAAGTCCAAAGTTGGCCTACTGCGATGCATTTATTAAATATTCTTTACAACAATCACACAGCACATACATACATATATGTTTGCTCTTCATCTTAACCTACAGTTTGCTAAGAAATAAGGACCTCAAATGACAAGCAACTTAAGTATTAAGTTAGTAAACTCAAGACAAGACACGAATAACATTTGGATGGCAAAGGCAGGCGACCAAAAACCCTCTTCACACTGCAAATCTTCTCAGGGGGGGTTTGCATCAAAGTTAAAATAAAACATGTAAATGAATAAAGGCCTACAAATATATATCTTTTTTAAAAATATACAATGTTTGCAAAGGTAACAAAATACATAGATCTACAGGCCTAACACCAACGTCTTCATAGGTGCATAGAAAACTCGCACATCTATCTCTAAGTGCTTAGAACAGATTGCATGTGACAAATATCGGCTTTTTGTTTACCACAGAACAGTGTAGCCCAAAGCTGCTCAAACTTAACAAAGGGGAAAGTAATAAAAGTGTTCGGTGTGACTGTGACCTGGTAAGCCCACAGAGACGCCAACAACACTGTTTGATGTTGATATGAGGCGTTCAGAGGTTATTATGTGATGTGATTTATTGCGTACTGTTTGCATATAGAACTTGACATCGCTGGCTCTGTGTGCAGGTTGAGATACAGGTATGTCTGGTGACCTGTTTGAGAAGAAAAACTACTACACAGTGGTAACTGATTAAAATGAGGAAGAGTAGAATGTTTTGTTATTCTGTGACTTAAAAATAATATTCAGTCATAAAAACACTTCTGTTAAATATAAATACACACCAGCTGTTGTCACTGTAGAAGCTGTTGTGTTCCTTCCAGTCCTTCGTGATTATCCTTCCTCTCTGACTGAAACATTAGGTACCTGTGATTTATGTCACATTCCACGCTTGCTTTCACATCATTTGTGTAAATTATCCTGATTACAACCTCTAACTTGTAGGAAGTGTGAAGTTGAAGGCACACAGAATCAATAATGAGCTGACAGTTAGATATCTACACAGCCGACGCGACTGATATTTACAGAAAAATAACAACATGGCGTCACTTCTGCAAATGCGACGCTTCATTGCATTCAAAGTGGGGCTTTGGTGTATTGCAATACTTCATTACTGGGTCAAACCCATTACGCTCTGCATAAAGGAGACTTCATTAACACCCCTGTCGGAATACACACATGGTAGGATGTGTTCAGGCGATCAATCCTCTACAACAAGAATTGTGAACATCCGCTCCTGCAGTTCCTCCTCACATCCACCAGGTGTCTCCCTCCACCTGTTAGTAGGAGGTGGTTGCAGTGGCGACCGAAGCAGAGCAGCCGGGCTGGATGTGCTTCAGGTGGCAGGAGTGGCAGAGGAGGTGTCCGTTCAGAGGGTAACAGCGGTGACCCTCCTCGTCATTCAGCTCCATCTTACAGTCCTGAACAACACAAAGCAGGAACAAAGATGACACACGCAGCCGCTGAACGGAGGATAATTGGTCTGGCTCTGCATTGACCTCATTTCTGACCCCTGGAAAATGTGACGGCAATAATTGCTGTCGTCGATAAAGGACTCCTTTATGTGCTGTGTGGCCTGCAGTTTCTCGAAATAAATGTTTTTACGAAGACAAAACTCTAAGGTGGAGATGCTCCTCTTTGAACATCTTGAAAGGCAAACAAAAAACCCTAAAAGAGGACACAGCACCGTTTCTCACGACTCACTGATTTTATTTTGATGAAGTGAAAGAACAAGCAGCTGTCAATCAGACTTTGGCAAAAAAAAGAAGAAGAGGCACTTGTGTAAAATGATGAGATAATGATGATGAGGTGTCGCGTACCTGCTCTACTCAGCACTGCATAATTACCAAGACTGTAATTAAGATCGGGGATCTTCTCATTATATTTTTTCCTAATGAGCTATTCAGAGGTTCCCTGGCTCAGAGCCACTAAACACATGTTTTCAAAGACACATGTTTATAAGTCTGTAAGGACGTTGTTTTTACCCACCTCGCAGTGATAACATTCCACATGGTAGTCTTTGTCCATCGATACAACTCGAATGGTTTCATCAGACCCCTGGAAAGGAATTCACACAGACAAATGAAGCCAATCTCACCACAAGACACTCGGCTGGTATTATTCTGCTCAACTTCGCAGTCTGACGAAAGATCGATAAAAAGCATGAGGACGATGGTTAAAGCCGAGAGTAGAATTGTTTGTGCTTTACACGACTCCTCTTCATTACAGCCTCTTTGATCGTAAACCCCTGTTGCTAAATAGCCTTATTATATTTTCTGAATTTGCTGTTGTAAGAATAGAGCTCATAGTTAACTGTAATCTTGGACAGCATGTGCTGCCTGTGTGTGAATCATACTTCTCACTACTATCCCCCACCTCAAATAACAGCCCAGAGAATTGAGCCTGACATTGTTTTGACCTGTTGTCTCGGGGGAAATATGGCTATATGACCTATCTGCTATTTGAGCAGTTAAATTCTGTTTAGGTCATAAGTGAGTTAACATGAGCAGATAAGGGCTATATGCTGTAAATGTGGAATAGGGCTGCATGAGAGTGGAAAAAACTGATATTGCAATATTTTTGTTTGTCGCAGATGTATATTGTGATATGAAAAAATACAGGAATGTTCATCAGATGAATTCAATAACTTTATCTGGAATTATGTTGTCTAATTATGTTGTACTTCTTTATTTGTAACTGTTTTAAAAGTTGGTTACTTGTTTTAGGCAACGTGACTCTAAACTGATGTTGTTGTTGATGTTGATGTTGTGATGATGATTTTTTTACACAATAAGAAAACTTGCAGTGCAGTGTAAATACAGAGGAAGCTAATGTGCATTGTCCACGCAGTAGTTCTCCTGAACTATGGATGGAACATAAGACTCAGTTGGACCAGCATGTGAAGGAAACCAGCTCTCAGCTACAGTTTGGGGCCAAAACGCTGGAACAGTAAACAATGTTCTAACGTACTGATATTTAAACCTTATGCTTAGAATGAGTCACTACTGGCTGCACTTGACTCGTGAACTCTTGTCAACTCGGCTTCTCTAACGCTAAAAGCAGCATCAAAACCACATGCCAGTTTAACTTAGCATCTAAAAGTAATGTTGATTTATGATCTTTAGCTTAGCCGTTTCTATTTTGTCATATTTTAGGGCAGTGATGTTGGATATTGTTGTCACTGGTGCTTGATGTGATATCATTCGATTGACACGGGGCTGCAGCTGTAGATGTGATGCATATCGATGAGAGTCATTGGTCTGCGTTTTATTATTTTCGTATTATCGACTGTAGTAGCCTCGGCTTTACCTTTCTGATGCACAGTTAGGCGTTTTTTTCCCCTGCAATAATTATCTACTCTGACCTTATGACAATCCACCCTACGGTGCCTAAAACTGCAGATGTTGAAGATTGTCTAAAACTTTTTTTTATCTGAGGCTTTATGTTTTCATCACTTTCCAACACAAAGTATCACCCTTGCATTCAGATTAACCCCTTGGCGCCTGAATTTATTTAAAATTATCTAAAAAGATTTATTATTTGTGTTTTTGCTTTCAAGCTGCTGCTAAATTAAGTGGAGAATGTTAATGTGATATAGCACATAGAATAAATTTAGGTGTGATGCAAATTAGCGACAACAGGCATTAATGGTAAAACTACGAGAAACCAGTGCTTGCAAAAGGTTCCTAGGTACATATTGAATATGCACAAACCGGCATTGGGGGAATGCATACGCTATCTCGGCTGCAGTCTGAATGCAAGTGGATCAGCGTTAAGGCGTTAATGTTTCAGATGCATATTACATACATGTGCCAGGAAATCAAGAAACTTGGCTTTTGCTCTCTCCTAGAACGCGCAATCTATGCCTTAGTCACAGCAGATACTGTGTATACTTTAGGTTGATACTCGTAGGTCACTTAATATTTCAAATGATCACAGTCACTTGTTAACTGAGAAACAAGGTATCTGAGGTTGAAATTACTATAAATCGTGTCAAAGTGAAAACTGTCAACATTTGATTGTGTTTGCATGGACAGCAGTATCCCAGTTCTGTTTATATTCAGAAAATGGTGTTCACACGGAACACAGAGAAACCTTGGTTGTTCATTTCCCTGCATTTTTATACACGAAAAATACTAGTACCCTGGTGCTTGATGACTGTGTGCTGTTTACAACACAAAACGGCAATTTAATCTGACATTTCTGTAACTGTCAGCCTAATATCAAATTAATTCAATTGTAGCTTTTAAAAATTAGGCCACTCAGGTTGATAACAGGCATCATGTTTTGAATTTGGCTGATCCACCTTTGTGCCAGGAATGGAAGATGAGAGCGAAAGCAAAGAGTAGACATGCTAAAACTTAATTCCGCTGTGTGAAATTATTTTTAGTGTTTTCTTTGAATTAAACTCTAATCCTCAACATTAAATAACAAATGTGTAAATATTTTATATGAATAAACATCTGAAATTGTCTGAATGGATTCACCACAGTTCATTAATATGAGAATCTTCTACAGACTCATATTTCACTGTTTCCTAAATATAAAGATTGAAATGCAGGCTGATGCTATCTTACCTCTGAAGGCAGGATGGGCTGGTTACAGGCTGCACATTTAGGCGCCAAGACCCTGGAAGAGTGAGATGAAAGAAAAACACTTTCATAGACTTGTTTGAACTTCACTGAAATAAGTTAACTACACGGAATGCAGTTCAGAAATGAGCTGAATTTAAATTAAGTTCACCCAAAGACTGTAGAGGTTACAGTTCATGTGAGGTGTCCCTCTTTTAAGCTATGAGCCTCTCATATTTCTCTCTGACTAGATTCTTGGATCCTGTTTCAGCTCAGGAGGTGCCAGGTTTGCAGATGTGTTGGCTTTCCCTCACACAAGTGATTCCCCAAATCCAGGAACGAGTAGAAAAATACCAAGCAAACTGAATTCATTATTTCCACACACATGGCTGGCACCTGGATGTCTGAGGAAAAAAACAAAGGCTCCTCTCAGTGTGGATGGGCATGACTGTGGCTTAAAGTCAAACACATACTGTATACACAATAAGGTTTGTCTGATTTAATCAGCGTAGAGAACATGTGGGGGCTGCCAGCCACAGATGATCCACGTGCTCTGTTGTGCTGTACATGCTGTCCCAGCAGAGTGAAGAACGGCTGTAGCTACAGAGCTGCTGCTCAGGTTCTACAGGTGCTACTGTTGACAATTGTAATTATTAACAGGCACAAAATCAACTTTCCGCACGAAAGCTTGATTTTTAACAGAGATGACAGAACCTTTATTTGTCTTAACAGAGTGTGTTACTATCAAATTTGGACGGGAAGAGTCGTGGCTGCATGCCAGTCTTCACACTTCTAACTGGACAGTGATCTTTTCTCCCTCCCCCTTCTTCTCCTTTCATGCCAGACTAAACTTCTCATGTGTCTGCCACACGTGGCAGAGAGAAACTCAGTCCACCCCTGCAGGCCTTCTCAACCTGATCCAGCAGTAGCAGAGGAAAGTTAAGAGGCTGCGCTGTGATTTAACTTGGAATATGAAGCCCAGACAATTCTTTCCAGCGTCACGTGAAACTAATTTACCAAAGATGAATACAGGTCATGCACTTGTGTTCCTTTAAATGACTGTGTAACAAGTGACGCTCACCTGTGGTAGTCCTTGACACAGTAGATCTTATTTTCAGTGTCCACAGTGAAGGGTACTCCATCAAGGCTCTCATTACAGATGACACAGCGGAAGCAGCCTGGGTGGTACGACTTCCCGAGGGCCTGCAGGATCTATAGAGGTGAGGATATGAGGAGGCACAGTAAAAAACCGAGACATCTCCTTCAATTTGTCTGCGGGATGGAGAACATATGTAGACTCGTGAAGAGAAATCCTTCGCTTCCTGACTTGTGATGACATCATGTGCGTCTGCCTTTTTTTGTTTTTACCCACGAGTCTGTTTTTGTGTGTGTGGGAGACAGAGCGACGCAGAGCCAACACTTCCTCCTGAGTCTTTATCCAGATGTGCACACAGAAAGCTCATTTAGGGTGAAGTAACCAAGTTTCTGCTGAGATCACCTGGCTCGGACCCACACATGCAAACACACACACAGACGAATCACGGAAAAGCAAACAGGAGAAAGTTAACAGACACTTACCATGTCCATAATCAGATGTCCACATGCGTTGCACTTGTCTGCAGACTGCTGGAAACCAGAATACTACAAAAGACAAGACGACAGTGATGTCATTGGAATTTGGTTCTTTAATGGATGACTGAAATCTCTGACTTTCATTGTTTGAGCACTCAGCAAATCCACAAAGTCTCCAACACACAGTCCAACGTTGAATGCGTGGTTTAGCATGTGTAGCTGAACTGAAACTGCTCAAAAACTCCCCAGTCCCTTTTCTAAGAACAGCATCACTACAGACGGTAACAACAAAAACAGTTTGTGCTTTAGGTGTGTCATCTGCCACAAAAGACAGTGAACACATTTTTTCGAAAGTCATTTCAAGACCATATGGTGTGGCTCCTGAGATTTGGGTTTAACTACATAAACCCCAAAACCCAAGGGCGGTTTTGAAAGGCATGCAATCTTTTAAAAAAATCCACCAAAGTTACACCATTTATTGGAACCAGAAACTGTAAAACCACAAAGAATCATATGATTTTCAGCTTCCTTAAACTACTCATCTGTGATGTGTCGTTTTGTCAGAAAACTTAACCAAGTCTAAGCCTAAAATTGTCAAACACTTGGGCGCCCCGATAGCCTAACGGTTATGTCGCGTGACCCAAGTGCTAAGGCATAGCGGCTGTCCTGGGTTCGATTCCGACATCAGTGCATTTACCGCACGTCCTTCCCCACTCTCTCCCGTTTCCGACTCTATCCACTGTCCTATCGAAAAAAGGCCAAAAATAAATCTTTAGAAAATTGTCAAACACTTTTATTAATACACTCTACTTGTCTCATTCAAAAAAGTCTGTTTACACCACAGTCTGTAAAAACATTTTGCACTCCTCAGCACAACCGTGAAGCCATTAGTCTAAGCTGTGACAACAATCATATAACAAAAATCTTCAGCTGAACTGCAGGCTGTGTTTACACAGAGCCAGTAGGAGACAAGTATGTACACAAATTAAACACTTAAGAAGCCAAAATCTATAGTATTTAGAGCCACTATTTTTCCCAGTACAGTAGTCCCTCGTCATATCGCGGTTCACTTTTCGTGGTCTCACTGTATGGCGGATTTTTAAATTGTATATTCCAACCAGAGCACTGTGTTCTGTATCCTGGGTGCTCCGTCTCCCGCGTATAGCATTCGTTCAGCATCTCGCCTTGTCCATTTCACATCGACGTCTGATCGTTGCGCATAGTGTTGCTCACATTCAGCGAGTGTGGGGAGGGTTTATAAAGCCTTAAAATATATATAAATAATAAAATAAATATAAGGTCGCTACTTCGCGGATTTCGCCTATTGCGGGGGGTTCTGGAACCTAACCTAAATTTTCTTTTCCTTTTTTGCAAAATAAACTAAGAATTTCAACTTTTTTCTTTTTGTTTATGATCTCTGGCATTATAACTTATACAGCAAAAAACTAAGTTCTCACAACTTCTAGTCATGGTTGTGTTGTGTCTATAGAGGTGAAGGACGTTTTTTAATACAGGGGAAAATGAGCCCTGAGTGAAATTGTGACCGCAGCAAATAAAGCCCATAAACTTCTTGGGGTTCACAGGGTTAAATATACATTCATAAGCTTAGTTTCTCAGATGTGGATTAGCCTAGTCCTATACTAAAAACTCTTTTCAATGTAGATTGACATTGAGTTTTTCTTTTTAGTCTAGGACGAGTCTTAATCCACGTCTGGGAAGCTGCCTGATACAGTATATGAATCCATATTATTTGCTGTTATGTATGAGCAATGTCAGCGAGGAGAGGCCACACCAACAGGCCTGGCAGAAGAGCACACGTAATTAACAGTACATACAGGGAGCAGAGCCAGAGCAAATTTAATTCAGTATAAATTTTGATTTTAATTGAGCAGCTAAGAGCTTTTGGTGGAAGGGCAATTAGATGAGGTTTTATGCAGACGGGGCTCCTGGGGTAAACACGCACAGAGCTACTGAGAGAGTGTGAATGCAAGAATGAGTTGGAGAAAATACTTTTAAAATGAACACACAACATGTGACTGTAAAATGAAGGCTGGAAATTAATGACAATTTTTTACCTGAGGGTTTCAGTTGTGTTTAATATAAATCCTTGCATGATTATGGATACTGAAAGTTTTCCATTTTTGTTCCATTAGACCCGAGTGCCCTCCACCCTATAAACCATAGCAAAGCAGCTTCTCCAGTTACTGACCTCCTTCCAGCTCCACCAAAGGGAGGAAACTGACATGAATCGGCTGCATTAGATGCTAGAAACTGGGTCACAAGGTCAAAGTCTTTGTGTTTAAGTTGGAGGTTGACAGAGTATATCCTGCTTATAGCTTGGTGTAAGTAATACCCCACAAATGGCAGTTTAAAGGAAAAGCGTTAACCCCTTGTTAATCTCAAACATGGAGAAGTCTTTCTGATTTCAGACGTGGGCCGGATTAATTTAACAAGTATGAAAAAGCTACTGTCTGATATCAGTAGACACCACCTAATGCATTTTCCCAATAAAGGTTACAAGACCACACACCCCAGTTGAGGCATACTTAATATTGATTGTATATTGACCACTCACCAGGAAGTCCTCTTCACAGAAAACCTTCCCTCCGACATAGTAGAAAGCCTTCCCTCTCAGCCTTCGACCTGCAGCAACAGACAAAAAGGTCTATTTGTATTGTTTCACATTTCACACCTGAGAGTCTCAAAACCTGTCAGAGAGAAAAAAACACGTTTTTTCTATTACTGAAATATGATTAAAGATGAGAGTTAGCAGATTAAAGCAGACTCGGAAAGGTAAGTCAGTGACAGAATGTTGAAATGTCATAGTGGAAAATCTTGCATGAGCCATGAGCTTGATCTCAGAAAATAGTTTCAGCACTAATGCATGAAGACCGTGGTGATTAATTACAGCCATTCGAAGGTAATGGGCCCTCTTGCAATATTCATTATATCCTGCTGAATCCCAAGCAGATAAATCAAATGAGCAGATCTATGGTGCGCTGGTGACTTAATATAATATTCCTGGGACACAGAGTAGCCTGCGATAGGACAAGGAACACATCTGGATTAAACACGTGTGGGGAAAATGCTGATTAAATTCAATTACTAGACAGGTGCAACAGATTAAACACTATGTTCTATTTGATTTCATAGCAACAACAGGCCTGGGCCAATAGCAACCCGCTTTTCTGCTTCTTTGTTCTTTTTCTAGCGTCTGTCCTCATGCTGGGTTTGCTTCCTCTCTGTCTGGATCTGGCTTCTTATAGCAACACACACACCAAACCTTTTTTGCTCACTTCTCATAGCTATTCTTGCCCAGGTCCCACAGGAAGAGGGAACATTCCTCACATTTTCTAAGTGGGGAGGTGAGGGAGGGGACAGCCGTGGAGAGGAGGGGTTAACCTTAGTGAACAGCCGCCTTCTCTATCTCCCGGGCGCTATCTCATGCTCTGTTTACTTGATTATTTGTACCCAGACCACTTCTTCCAGTGTCGCAGAGCAAGACAGAGATCATATATCACATATCGTCCCTTAGATATAGATTAGCCTACCCATAGATCAGCGTGATCCACCTACAAAGTGAGGAAAATGCCTGTTTTAGTATGTTAAGGGAAGAGAAGAGCTCAGCCCGCCTTTTCTCTACTAAAAGTCACTATCTGTAAATCACTAGACAAATTGAAACTCATAATTGCAGGGTCAAAGAAAGCATGAAACAGCAATGAGCGTGAATTATATGTAGAAGAAGAGCAAAAGATTTAAAAAATAAATGAAAATCCTGTGATTCCACTTTTTCAATCAAATGCACATAAAACTGTCAGAACCAGTTATTTACAATTACATTATCTTACTTAAATGGAATAATAACGGTCACGCAGTAACAAAGGTCTGGCCAAGGCTCACACAGAGCTACCTTAAGAAAAGACAAGTCATTCGGATCAGGCCAAGGTGTGGAACTGGCCTTGGGTAATTACTGACAGACAGTCTTGCGTCCCTAAAGGAAGAGGGGGACGGATGAAGGGGATGAAAGTGGGCTATTCCTCTACTTCACATTCTTGTCTTTTTTCCAGTAAGTCAGAGAGGGAAGGCTGTGAGCTTTGCGGAAAGATAAGAGCTTAATTAAAGTCAGAAGTCAGGACTGACGGGTTGAAAAGCACCAGAAAGAACTATGACTATTGCGCTTTCATAAAAATGTAAAATACCTGAGGGCCAGAACCAAACACAAGGCCATTTTCTAATTAAACCATTCTATGAATTCCCTCATGTAATCCCATTCAGAAAATAAGCAACTCACAATGACCGTGCCATGACTGCCTAATCGAGCCTACGTTCTTTCCTGTGAGTAAATTACTCAAGTGAGACATCGCAGCAAAAGACCTCTTTTTTATTCCAAATTCAAATTTATAGATTGTTTACTCTTGAGATTCTGTCTCATCTAAAGTAATTTCCGACGTGTGTTTAACCGACAACGAAAACATTTCCTGCATTTTCAGCAATTCTTTCTGGTAGTCTGAATGCATTTGTCTGACTGTGAACAGCACCTGGGATGTTTGGTCAAGGACTTGAAAATCTACCCACCAGATGTTAACATACCAGCGGATTCAAAACCAATCAGATCCTTTCTTGTACTCTCCAAAGCCTGCGGACTGACTGGGATGAGGGGCTCGTATTAGGAGAGCAGAATCTGTGCATCTATGTTCTTGCTTGCACGGCTGCCATGTGGCTATCTTAGTGGAATAAACTTACACACACAAAAAAAACAATGCACTAAACAGGATGGTACATGGTGATAAGTCATTCATACCTGCATTTCATTTACCACATAAACATAAAGGAGAAATATGGGAAAATCTCATATAAATAAGGGGAACTGCTTTCCTTTCACAGTCAGACAGATTATCTCAGTTATCTCAATCATGCCTAATCTCCAACTAGACCTGGGTTGCACCTTTAAAGGTCTGCAAACAGTAACTGATTAACCTAGCACTGAATCCCAGACATGCAGCCTGAGCTCTCCCAGCCATCAGGAATGTTCTCCTGCCTCTCTTGGGGGGAGCGGTGGACTGGGGGCATAGGAGGAAGTTTGCGGTCATAAAAACTTGTTATGCAACTCAACAAGTGCAACGGTTGGCGTGACACAGATTTTGCAGGCAAATGAGAAGCAGTGTTTACTGTAAATCACTTGTGCTGTTTACTGTGTGGGCACATGCATATGTATCAGTGTGCCCCTGCATGCCGGCTGCATGCGGTGGGTGGCGTTCTCCCATTGAATGGTCTCCCTGTCCCACACTGTGCTCCCGTCTCTTTGCGCCCAGCTGACATAACAGCACCTACTGTCCTCCTGGAGCCTCGACCGACTGGGGGCCCCCCTGTGCCTGCATTCCTCCTCAGATGAGATGCTTTTCCCTGGGGCCACTCAAAGCGAACACAACCCCAATGCCCTCACATGGAGCAAGCTATGAGAGGTATGTGGTGAGTAAACTCTCTCTCCCTCCACTTCAGACATCAGCTTCATTCTGCGCCACAATATGTTTCTCTCTCACACATGCACAGGATGGAGGGTAAAGAAAAACAAAGATGTTAATCACATGTTTGAGCGTGCAACCGGCAAGGTCAAAGGTGGTGCAGAATAATGAGCCTTAGCAGGGGTCAGCACTGTGCCACAAATACTCCACATACCCACGATCTGATAATTGGGACAGAGATTTTAATTGGTTGGAGCGGAGAGGCAGGGAAGTGCACAGCCGTCCAGACACGAAGCTACAGGTCAGCCATACATCGGACAGTTCAGGCCCGGGTCATGAACCTCAACTGATGTCTGGCGTCACTTAATTGGTCGGGTTAACTGTATAAACTGACCAAGTAAACCCAACAATTTGATCAGTGCAGCCTTGAATGAGTGGGCCACTGACATATGCTATGATCCCAGCAATAAGACAGATCTATAAATCAGACAGTTAGCTTTTGAGCAGTTAAACCTTGATGAAATTTGACCTATATTTTTCTATCACTACATTTTAATATTAGACATGCACTTAGCTGTTCGAACACATGTAATTTATTTAAAGCTGCAGTGCTGAACTTTTTTCTACCCCTTCTGGCATTGACAGTAATTACAAAAATACAGTCAACACATTCATGTCTAGGGGTGGGACAAAATATCGATACAGCGATATATCGACGCCCCTCCTCATGTGATATGAGTATCGATACGCTGGCGCCAAATATCCATACTTTAATTAATATAATAAGGCGCTCTAAACCCTGCCAGATTCCCCTGCCAGCTGACATTTCCCCAGCGTCACTACTTAACCCTTTAAGACCGGAGCCTCAAAATGTCCACCTGGTCTTTTTTTACTTATTTTGACTACAAAAAGGTAAGAAAATAAACTTTCGATATCTGGCAGTTATTCACAATTTACTGCCTATTATAAGAGTTACGGTAATTTTACGGTAATTTTATCCAGCAGATTCCTGAGGGGGCACGGATGAAATTACCGTAAAATTACCGCAATGACACCATATTGCATATAGCACAAACGGTGACATATTTACGGTATTCCAAACTGCGCTAGCCCAAACGTGTCGCCAATGACGCATTAGGACTTAAAGGGTTAATGAATGAGGGAGACTTGAGCGGAAATGAATTGGCAACGCTACCGTAAGAGACGCCCCATCTACGTTTAAGTCCAAAGTGTGGACCCATTTGGGCTTTGGCAACATGGAGGGAACAAGCAAGCTGGACAAAGACTATGCCCTATGCAAGAACTGCCTCGCAAAAGTAAAGTACACAGGTACAGGTAAGTTTACAGGCATTTAGTATTTTTCAGTTACAGATATCGTGATGTATCGTGATGTGATTGTCTTGCAATATATCAATTATCAGTATCACTGTATAGTGTGATCATCGGTGTTGTGAGCCATGTATCGTCTATCGTATCGTATCGTGAGGTACCCTGTGATTCCCACCCCTACTTTATAAACCTCCAGAGTTCTCCCAAGTAGCCGACAACCGGCGATTTTCTCCGGCTAGTCCTATGGCTGGTCTGCAATTTCTGTGCTCCGGATATTCTGGTCAAATTAATGACGAATATCCAAATATTCGCCTCGTGCAGCGGTGGGACGGACGGACAAATGGACAGACAACTTAGTAGACTCTGCACAATTGAGTATTTTCAGTATTTTGCAGACTCTAGTAAAGCCGTCCGTACATCCGGAGCACAGAAATTGCCAGACCAACCCCAGGTAGCCGGCGTCTTCAACGTGACTACCCGGAGAAAATCGCCAGACGCCGGCCCTTTGGGAGAACTCTGACCTCTCTCTTTTAACCGTCTGAATTCCAAGTAAATTTGGACATTTTTTGTTCCTCATATTTCCCTCACTATGTGTTAATTTTTTAATGCACTATATCCTAATATGTCCAGTTGATTCTCAGTAGAGGAAATTGTTTAAAATCCACATCCATAGTGTGATATTACTGAGAGAAATGATGGACTACTACGAGCCATGTTTGCTGTACTTCTTTCCTTAAAAAGACTCAAATAAACCAGGTGGTGCAGAATAAACAGGCTGGTCTCCTCACCTTGTAGGCGCCGTCATACTGGGCCACCTCCTCACCCAGCAGAAACACCCGGTCATCCCTCTCCAGCTCCTCGTCCATCGCCTGGTTCAGGGCATCACGGACCGTCACCTGTCAACAACAACACTGCAGTGAGGACAGAATCACTACTGATGCAGAGTTCCTCCTCGTGTCCTCCTCAGGCCAAACTACCTCCATCAAGTTTAAAACGTAACGATTTAGGGTTGCTTCACTTCTTCGGGGATTAGAAAGTAAATCCTGCTTCGTATTAAAACGTGCTTGGATATAATGTGCGGCCTTCTGTCCTGATCTTACTACAGGATAAAGATCATAATGAAAATCTACCAAGGAATGACTTCGAAAAAAGAAATTAAAGGTTAAGGAAAATATACAAACCTACACTGGAAACTCATTGAGGATTTTATTGTGGAGGGATTTGAAACAGGAAGCAGATGTGGACAGAAAATCTCAAACATCTTTCAACTTGCAAAATATTATTTTTTGAATTGATAAAGCCAAGTGGATTTATTCATTCACTTACTAACTTACTTAATATTTGCATATAAATAGTGTTAAATAAAAGCTGAAGCCAGTCTCTGCTTTTGTCTCTAAATTTGACTTTACTAAGAGCACACTTAGACCAGTGGTTCTCATCTGGTCCAGCCTCAGGACCCACTATGTCTCTATTAAAAACGGTCACGACCCAAATATTTTGAAGGTTGCTGTTCCTGTTAACAAACTAAGGTTTATCTGGGTGTATCTCAACACATTTTGATACAGCTTGGGAAAGTTTGGCTTATTTTTTGCTCATGTTGGTATATTTGGACCCTTTAGCCAATATTCTGTCCCATTCTGACAGATTCTGAGCACATATTGGTTTATTTTTGGCACATTTTAGCATAAATGTCTCCACTAAGCTGGCAGAGCCTCATCTAGAGGTTAATAGTGGACAACTACTGGTGTCACCACCACTAAATATCCTGCTATTGAAAGCAAACTGTCATAAGAAACACGTCCTTTAAAATAAAAGACTTTATACCACTACTTTTTGGGGGCTAAAAATGGCTTCGCGACCCACTTTTGGGTCCCGACTCACCAGTTGAGAACCACTGACTTAGAGGA
>OMNN01080741.1:0-10055 GCA_900302755.1 Chromis chromis | reverse complement strand
CTAAGGTTTATCTGGGTGTATCTCAACACATTTTGATACAGCTTGGGAAAGTTTGGCTTATTTTTTGCTCATGTTGGTATATTTGGACACTTTTACCAAGTTCTGGTCATATTCTGTCCCATTCTGACAGATTCTGAGCACATGTTGGTTTATTTTTGGCACGTTTTAGCATAAATGTCTCCACTAAGCTGGCAGAGCCTCATCTAGAGGTTAATAGTGGACAACTACTGGTGTCACCACCACTAAATATCCTGCTATTGAAAGCAAACTGTCATAAGAAACACGTCCTTTAGAATAAAAGACTTTATACCACTACTTTTTAGAGGGGTCATGCTTCTGAGACCCTCTAAAAATGGCTTCGCAACCCACTTTAGGGTCCCGACCCACCAGTTGAGAACCACTGATTTAGTCGATGTTGATGATGGGAACGTTTAGGAGAGTTTGTTGATCAAGACACCAAGAGAAAAAAACAAAATATGATTTAAAAAAAACAACAATGCTAGAAAAAAAACACTGTTTACATTGTTAAAAGAAAATCCATGAACAACTCAGTAGAATCTGGAAGTAAGGGTCCCAGAACAAGGATGTTTAAAAAAACAACAACTGTAAAACAAACTTTAAAAATCCATAAAATCGTGATTTTTTTTGGGCAATTTTACAAAAAAATATTGTAAAAAAATAAATGACCATTTGGAGAGCTTTTCCTGATTTTATTTAAGTTTTATGTTTTTATATCCTCTTGTTTTTATTACTGGTTTTATCCACTAAGCTGGTGCATAACACAAACATGGGCAATGTAAATGATGTATTTGTGTGCTTTATTTTATTGTTATTTTATTTTTATTGGAAAGCACTTTGTAACATTTGTTTTGAAAAGTACTTTATAAATAAAGTTTATTATATTATTATTATTTGGAAAAAATACAGATTTGATGTGGACAGTACTTACAGTTTGAGGGTGTTATTTATTTATTTTGCAGTCAGCATGTTAATTAATACGTTTTTTCTGAGCTTTTACTAGATATCTGAAATTTAACAAAACATAGATAATCTGTAAAATAAGTTAAAACATTATTTACCATATTTCAGTCCTTAAGTACATAAATAACAACAAATATCTTTCTGTTGATTTAAATCCAACAGCATCATTTTACAGTGAAACAGTGGATTTTGATGTGGACATTATTTACAGTTTTTCTTGTTTTTTTTAGTTTAGTTTTTGTTTGTTTACTTAAATAAATTGTTGACAAATTTACAGTTAAAAAAACTTTCATTTTTACTGTGCGTATTGAAAAAGAAGCATTTTAATGATTTTCTTTAATGATTCCATGTTTTTACACATATTTTTATATATTTACTTTGTGATTCATCGTGAAAAATGTACAAGTTTTGCAAAAGCTGTGATTTAAACTGAGCTCTGCACCTGAACCATCTCTAACCCCTAAAATATCTTCAAAGCAACATTTAGTTTGGTAACTGATGGATAACAGCTGATGTGAACGGATTCATTTTTCTTCCCAAGTGTTTGAGGAACTGGATTTGTTGAGTTTCTCTCTTTAATATATTATTGTTCAGGTCCTGAAGTGACTCATGTTGTGAACTGGTGCTGTATAAATTGAAGTCATAGGTGTGGATTTCAGGGGAAGAACAGAGGATAATGATTAGAACACCAACATTTACCCTCAATAGAAACATGAAAGTACAGGAGAGATATAAGATGGACAGAACCTGAGAGCCTCACTGCATTAGTTTATATTATATGTTGAATTTCGTGTTTTCCTTCACAGACATTAAGACATTTTCATTTCATTTTGATGCAGAAAAGGAACAAGTTGGTGCGTAAAAATCCACCTGACCCTCCGCTCTGTGTGTCTCCCCAGATGTTTAAACGAAACTTGCGTCCATAAACTCAGATACCA
The DNA here is from genome assembly GCA_900302755.1 of Chromis chromis. Lineage (NCBI taxonomy): Eukaryota > Metazoa > Chordata > Actinopteri > Pomacentridae > Chromis > Chromis chromis. Next base: position 8,136 of record OMNN01080741.1, on the reverse strand, counting down.
AATGTGCACAAATCCAATCAAAAGTTGTTTAGAGACAAGACAAAAGACTGGTCAGAGAAAGGTCTGAAGATACGGGTAATTAAATTAGAGATTAATTTTACGCGCAGCCACAAACTCTTTATGATCTGGCAGATCATTTGGCGCACTGCCCACCGGAATATTTCACCGGAGTTTTACGCACCAGCAGTGTCGGATAAATAGGCACCATCTAACAAATAAGAACCAGGAGATGTTTGTAAAGTTTGCAAACAGACACAGATTACTCAGAAAATGTCCAGAATGCTGGAACCATGATGGAATTCCTTGTGCGTAAAATCCACCAGACGGACACCCGTGCGTAAAAGTGCGCACGAAGCCTCCAGACGAATTTGGAGAAAGTTCTCCACCTTCCTCTGATTCAAACTGTGTGTTTGTCCTCTCAGCAGCAGAGAGGCTCGTCCCGGTGTCTTACCTTTATCCAGCAGCGCCTTAACGATCCCAGAGCCCACCGTCCCCGCTCCTCCCAGCACCAACACGACCCTGTCCGAGTTCGACATGCCGACCGCAGCTGCACAGACCTGCCGGAGGATGAAGGCGGAGGAGGAGCAGCAGGACGCTGAGAGGCCGCTGACTTGTGCGGAGCATCTTGGCCGAACCGGGAGACTTTAAAGTGAACTGAAGGGGCGCAGTTCCGCCCTTCTGCCGGTGTCACTGAAGCCCCGCCCACCGGTTAACGTCAGAGACTCAGCACCATGAGTGTGTATGTAAAATAAATAAATACATTTTACTGTTATTTGACAGATTTTCCCTGTTTTGTTGAATTACAGATAATAACCAGTAAAATTACAGATTTTTTTTAAAACACAAAAAAACTATATATAATATCCACCACCAAAATTTTACAAATGGTAAAATTTGTTTTGCAGTGTTTGACCAAAAATTTTAATTATTTTAACTGCATTTAAATCAGCAAATATGTAAAAAATAAATAAATAAATAAAATAAAATTGAAGTACAGATATATGCATTATTTAAAATAAATATTATGTAGATCAAAGATTAAAAATGTTAAATAAATTTTAACTTTTGTTTTACATATTTTTCATGTTCTTTTAAATTACAGATAATGTTGAGTAAAATCACTGACGAAAAGTATCAACAGTTATTGACTGTTATTTTACAGATTTTTCCTCTTTTTTGTGTTAAATAGCAGATAATCAGATAATATGACAAAATACACCGTTTTTACTGTATTTAAATCTACCACAAAAACTTTTCTTAAGTGTGGGTGAACAGGCTCGGCTGGTGGTAAGGGCCGGCTCTGTGTGCATTTAACCCGGCCGGAGGCTCTGTGAATGGGCTGGATGGAGCAGGAAGAGCCCTGGTGCCGTGTGGAGAGCCAGCATGGAGAGCCAGGTTCAGCCCTGGGCCTGTCTGTGAGTTATAAGCCCAGCAGCAGGCTCCATGTCTGGGCTAGAAGGAGCTGATAAAGCCCTGGTGCCATGTGAAGATATATTTACCTTATTTAACCACTTTAGAGGTTTTGAATGTGAAGGCATTCCACTGTTTCTTAACATTTTTTCTGGCACCTTTGCATTATCATTGTTTTTTGAAGGGCTTTTTCACTGCAGTTGTATTAATGTCTTTGTGAGGACCAGTTTTATTTTTAAAACCTGGTCTTGAAGATATTTTGTCTGACCCTTGCTTTCTGTTTTGAGCAATATTAGTTTTCAGTGTGTACATTACATAAGATCACAAATTTTAAACTGCACATGGATGTTTGCAGAGAAGTCTGCAAAGCATGAAGGAGCCTCAAGACTTAGCAACATTATCCAGCTGGATGTGTTCCCAGGTCAGATGAGATATATAATCCCTCCAGAGATCTCTGGCTCTACCTTGGGGTCTCCACACAGTTGCCCCAAAAAAACAAAACAAAGTAAGGCTCCCTGGATGCCTCCTGATCAAATGTTGACCCACCTCAACTGGCTGCTCTCAAGGTGAAGGAGCAGTGACTCTGAGAGGGCAACAAGGGCATAAGTCAATAAACTGTTCACTTTAATAGGTCCCATTTAATCTATATTTATCAGACATAGTTGAATTTAACTACCAGTAGTGCTTGTAATCTATTACCTTAATTTTATTGAGTAAATATGGCCTATCTATTCTTACAGTGCTCAGTGTGCCTTTATTTCTTTATTTAATGTGTGTCAAGGTAAGACTATTCCTTTATTCTTATTTATGTTTATTTAGGTGTAAATATGTGTATTTGTGTGCCTTTTTAATTGCTGTGTCAACATTAAATTATCACTTGTGGGCCTTGATAGATAGGCTTAAGTGATTAGATATAAGTAAGGTGGTTAAATTGAAAGTAAGCCTTCCTCCTTTTGCTCTTGAGATCATTAAAATTATCGATAATTATCAATATTGACTGATATTTTAAAACTTATTGTGATTTTATCAATATCTTATCGTCTCTATTCTATTCTATTCTATTCTATTATATTAATGTCCTCAGAAAGACAGGAAGACAGGCAGGTGACTCGGTTCATGCAGAGGTGAGGATGTGCAGCAGGTGAAATGCCGCCATCTTGCGGATCAAACTCTCCACAGCATATCGGTGATTTTATTGATTATTTTGGAGCCCGTTTTCTACTTTCTGTCCATTTCCACTGTTTTCTTGATTTCCCACTGTTTTCTATGCAGCATTTTGATTTTCAAGTCACCTTTCTCTGTCTAATTCCGCCCCTGCGGCCCGTCCTGACGCCGCCACCGAGCGCTCCCCTCCGGAGCTGGAAACCCCGTGCCACGTGACAATGTTTACTTTATCCCGGACAGTCGAGCCGCGCGGAGCCGCCTCTGCGACCGGACATGTTTGACGCGGTTCACCGGTGAATACCTGAACCGGCAGCAGGCACAGGTGAGTCCGGTGTGTCTACGGTTCGTCCGCCGAAGCTCGAATCTGGACCGGAACCCCGCTGTCCAACCTGTAGCTAGCTGCGAGCTAGCGTTAGCTTAGCCGCGACACCAGCCCTCTCTCTTTGACTGAGATTTCATTCGCATTTCTGTCAATTTTAGCTTATTAAACGTGTCAGTAAAATATAGTTCCCTCTAGATCTAAACCCACAACGGGTTTTAAGTCAACTTTAGCTCGGCTTTAATTCGGCTTGTGTCCAAAACAACACAAAGCTCTCCTTCGTGTGGTGGTTTGGACTTTTCTGAGGTTACTTCCTGGGTATTTCCCACAGGTTCCAGTCGGTGGTGGGAGATCAATCTGGACAGTTTCTAAAAGTTGACTGTGTTGGTGGATTGTTTGTCAGCCGAACTGAAGAACAGCTTCGACAGTCGTGAAAACGTCTCGAGTGACACATCCCGGATAATTCGTTTAAGTAAGAAAAGCGAGAGAAGCTTAAATTAGTGCATATTAGTGACTGGTTTGGTACGTAAAATCTCTGCGTTAAAAAAACAAGTTAAGCTAGCCAAACTAGCTAACGGTAGTTGTTGGTGTTAAAATATGCTAAGCTAATGCTAATAACAGAATGATTACCACAGGATTGATATGAGTGACTTTTCCTTGACTGACATTTGTGAAGTTAGAAGTTGTTAGCAGACATTTAAGAACTATTTGCTCATAACGAAAGCAGCTTTTTAACTACTTAGCTACTTTTAATGTCAACGTTTCACTTTCGGTTATAAATATACGCTTGAAACCTACACAGCTGGTGCAGTTTGTGAAATGTAAAGTGGCTTAACGGTGGTTATAGTTAATATTTTAGTGGTGGCTCTTCACACAGATCGTGCTGCAGCTGTTTGAGACGTTTGTACGACATTATAAATTACATAAATGTGTGTATTGTTGTGTTTTTTATTGAATCAACTCTCTCAGTGTTTATTAAATGGGTAATAAACATGACAGGGGACATGGAGATGCTGGCAAAACTATCAGAAACTCCAAAAATAGGCACTTACAGGTTAATAAACTTATTTTAAAAGGAAAAGAGCAAAATAATGGTCAGAAAAAGTGAGTTTTTATCAGAAGTGCAGTTGATTTTTGATGGTTTATGGTTAAATCTAAGTTGCTTTGAAGCTACATGCAGTCAACTGTCTTTGTTGCACTGAAAATGTGTGAAAAAGATCATGAAGTCTGCAGTTTCTGGGCGTTTTTCCTCACTGTGGGTTCATTTTTCACTGCAATCTAAAGTCCTGCACCTCTGTGGGAAACAGAGCAACCATGACTAGACGTAGAGAGAAGTCAGACATGTATGTGTTGATTTCAGGTTTAACTGCTTCATTCTACACAACATTTTTCCAAGGGCTTACATGTGCTACTAATTGTGGACAAAATGGCGGTTCTATATACTGTAGATCAGGGGTGTCAAATCCTGGTCCTCGAGGGCCGCTATCCTGCATGTTTTAGATCAGGGGTGTCCAATCCTGGTCCTCGAGGGCCCCTATCCTGCATGTTTTAGATCAGGGGTGTCCAATCCTGGTCCTCGAGGGCCCCTATCCTGCATGTTTTCAGGGGTGTCCAATCCTGGTCCTCGAGGGCCCCTATCCTGCAAGTTTTAGATCAGGGGTGTCCAATCCTGGTCCTCGAGGGCCCCTATCCTGCATGTTTTAGATCAGGGGTGTCCAATCCTGGTCCTCGAGGGCCCCTATCCCGCATGTTCTAGATGTTTCCCTCTTCCAACCCACCTGTCGACTCTCTTTGTTCTCAGCGGTTTCTAAAAGCATCCTCTCAGGTTCTGCTCCACATCGTCCATCACTTCATTCAGGCTGCTGTTCTCCTGCAGGTCTCACAGGTTCTGCTGGTTCCACACCCGCTGACTGGACTCGCTGTCCGTGGAACGTCATCCTGCTGAGACACTAGAAGGTCACTGAGGTTCTACGTCGTCAGCAGCACTCAGACAGGTTGTTTGATGCGCTCAGAAATATAAAGGTGATACCTGGAACCAGAAGAACCATTTTTAGTTCCATAAAGATCCTTTTTTCGCAACAGGTTCTTAACCCTTTAAGACCTGAGCCTCAAAATGTCCGCCTGGTCTTTTTTTCTTATTTTGATTACAAAAAGGTAAGAAAATGTCCTGTGAGTGCTGGTGCCCATTTTCTCAGAAGAAACTTTCAATATCTGGGAGTTATTTACAATCTACTGCCTATTATAAGAGTTACGGTAATTTTACAGTAATTTTATCCAGCGGATTCCTGGGGGGGCACGGATTAAATTACCGTAATGACACCATATTGGCTGTAAAGCGCAACGCCTCAGCTTTCAGAAACTGTTTAATTTTTTTCCGATAGCACAAACTGTGACATATTTACGGTATTCCAAAGTGCGCTAGCCCAAACGTGTCTTCGATGACGCACGAGGACTTAAAGGGTTAAAAAAAAAAGTCCAGCTGCTGCTTTAAAGAACCCCTGAAGATACCTCAGAGAACCATCAAAAACCTTTCTTTTTGGCACTGCTGAGAACTTTAGTAACAATATGGTCTTTAACCCTTTAAGACCTGAGCCTCAAAATGTCCACCTGGTCTTTTTTTCTTATTTTGAAAGGTAAGAAAATGTCCTGTGAGTGCTGGTGCCCATTTTTTCGTTGCGCTTTACAGCCAATATAGTGTCATTACGGTAATTTTACAGTAATTTCATCCAGTGGATTCCTGGGGGGGCACGGATGAAATTACCGTAATGACACCATATTGGCTGTAAAGTGCAAAGCCTCAGCTTTCAGAAACCGTTGGATTTTTTCTCCGATAGCACAAACGGTGACATTTACGGTATTCCAAAGTGCACTTGCCCAAACGTGTCGCCGATGACGCACTAGGACTTAAAGGGTTAAATAACCAGATAGACCTGGTGGACCCCCCTGGTTCTACTTTAATATGAGGACCTGGTGATGTTTAAGTATTTTTTTTAGGCCATAAAGTCCAATATAATAATCTACATTGTTATATTACTTCCATTAGAACACTGATTGGATTCATGTGCAGAACCAGTTTGGTCCAATCAGTCTAACAGTGTAAATAAGACCTGACAGATGTTTCACCAGAATGAAACCTGGTCCACACATGGACACATGGTCTGAGCTGATTGGCCGCCTGGCTGAGTCAGCAGGTGTCCAGGTGTTCCTCCTAAAGCGGATGATGCTGTTGCTTTCCTGTTGCCCTCCGTCCTGCTCCGCCCTCCGGAGGATTCCTGCAGCAGGATGATGAAACAAACGCACCTCGGAGCTCCGACCTGCAGACAGAAGCAGATCCGCCTGTGAAGGACTTTCCTCCGTAGTCAGCCGACCTCGCTGCTCCGTCCAACTCGGTCCTCCATGTTCCAGGTGTGAGTCCCCGACATCCGTGTGCTAACAGATTACGTCTTCATCCCGGGAGGTTGTGTGAAAGGACGCCCCCCTGCGGTACCAGCAGCCCTCTTCGCTACCTGCAGGAGCCGCTGCTTTCTGGGCGTCCAGCCGCGGCTCTGCTCCACATCCACGGCCTCTGTCTCCGCTCCGTGTCCCGGTGCACCGCAGCTTGGACATCGCCTCTGAGGTGAGCCCGCTTCCCTCCTCCTGGTCCTCCTCCTCCGCTGGTCCTCGGGGCACAATGCGCTGATCTGCGCTCCGTGGAAGGATGATTTCTGTGGTGTCCACGGTGGAGAGCGCTCCCAGAGGAACCGGCACCCCGGAGCCGAGCCTCTACCGCCGGATCAGGAGGCTGTTCACCCGGTAAGAACACGGAGGTCCTCCGTTTACATTCAGCCCACATCACACTGCAGACAGCAGCTGCCTTTGTTACACACAGCAGACACACAACGGACACACAACCAATACAGGATACACAACAGATACATAGTAGACAGACAACAGACACACAACAGATACATAGTAGACACACAACAGACACACAATAGATACATAGTAGATACACAACAGACACATAGTAGACACACAGTAGATACACAGCAGACACACAACAGACACATAGTAGATACACAACAGATACACAACAGATACATAGTAGATACACAACAGACACATATTAGACACACAACGGACACATATTAGATACACAACAGACACACAACAGATACATAGTAGATACATAGTAGATACACAAGACACACAAATACACAACAGACACACAACAGATACATAGTAGATACACAACAGATACATAGTAGATACACAACAGACACACAACAGATACATAGTAGATACACAACAGACACACAACAGATGCACAACAGATATTATTTCACTGATCCTGCAGGTTTACGTCTGAATTCAAACTCACTGTCAGATGCAAAATTCAGCTGTTTCTGTATAATCACTGGTCCCTCTGTCCCTTCATCCTCCTGTCCTCCTGTCCCTCTGTCCTCCCTTCCTCCTTACCTCCTGTCCCTCCATCCTCCCTTCCTCCTTGCCTCCTTACCTCCTGTCCCTCCATCCTCCCTTCCTCCTTTCCTCCTGTCCCTCTATCCTCCTGTCCCTCTGTCCTCCTGACCTCCTGTCCTCCTGTCCCTCTATCCTTCCTTCCTCCCGTCCCTCTGTCCCTCTGTCCTCCTGTCCCCCTGTCCCCCTGTCCTCCTGTCCTCCTTTCCTCCTGTCCCTCTGTCCTCCTGTCCCTCCATCCTCCTGTCCTCCTGTCTCTCTGTCCTCCTTACCTCCTGTCCCTCCATCCTCCCTTCCTCCTTGCCTCCTTACCTCCTGTCCCTCCATCCTCCCTTCCTCCTGTCCTCCTGTCCCTCCTGTCCTCCTGTCCCTCTGTCTGTCCATCTGTCCTCCTGTCCTCCTGTCCCTCCATCCTCCCTTCCTCCTGTCCCTCTGTCCTCCTGTCCCTCCATCCTCCCTTCCTCCTTGCCTCCTTACCTCCTGTCCCTCCATCCTCCCTTCCTCCTGTCCTCCTGTCCCTCTGTCCTCCTGTCCCTCTGTCCCCCTGTCCCTTCGTCCTCCTGTCCCTCCATCCTCCCTTCCTCCTGTCCCTCTGTCCTCCATCCCTCTGTCCTCCTGTCCCTCCATCCTCCCTTCCTCCTGTCCTCCTGTCCTTCCAGGGACCTGTTGGTGACTCTGGCCCTCGGTCAGGTTCTGTCCCTGTTGATCTGTGCCATCGGTCTGACCAGTAAGTTTCTGGCTGACGACTTTCACGCCAACACTCCGGTGTTCCAGAGCTTCCTGAA
>OMNN01080728.1:0-15622 GCA_900302755.1 Chromis chromis | reverse complement strand
GATTTGAGGTTTTATAGTCAGGATGATGATAATAAACAGTAGCTGTGTTTCCATGATGCATTATTATGAACATTTTTAAAGTGTTGCATCAGAAAAGGTTGAAGGAAATCACAGAAAAAGTCCCCAAAAAACTGATCAGCTGTTGTATTCGTCTCCGGACTGCATGAAACATCTCCGTCACTAGAGAGATGTTTTCTAGTAGATAGCTACTAGAAAGAATAATGACAACTTCTCTGACTGAAAACAATTCTTGAAGACTTTTCTCCCGACAAAGTTTTGTTCATCTTTTCTTCGTCCAGTTTTTTTTTTCCCGCACAACTGGTTGTTTCTGGCTTCTGTTTATTTAAGCCATACCTAACGTAGCCTGTAGCGCCACCTTCTGACAAAGCTGCACATTAAAGCAGTTAATGGACTCGAGCCTAATTCACATTTTCTGTATGGTATGGGGCAGTGGTGGCCTAGTGGTTTGTGAAGCCAACTTGTAACCGGCGAGTCACCTGTTCGAGCCCCCAGACTGAAAAGAGGTTGAGGTGGGAAAGTGAGAGCGACCGCTTGTCCCAGTCACCACCACTGTGGGCCCTTGAGCAAGACCCTTAACCCCTGACTGCTCCCCGGGCGCTGCACCACGGCAGCCCACTGCTCCTAGTATGTATAGTTAAGGTTAACTTTGAATAGGATGGGTCAATGCAGAGAAGGAAGGAACCCAAGGGGATCAATAATGGTTAGATTATTAAGACTATTAACCAGCACTGTTAAAGGTTTTTATTTGAATACAACATTAGTCAGGAATGAACACCTGCATCACACAACACACAGATTACTTCTTGGTGTTGGGGTCAGGGGGTCATTTAATATTCAGAGGGTTGCTGGTTTGACCTTTGACATAGGCAGAAATTTCCACCATCAGCATTGCTGTCCTTTAACAAACACTTGAAATCCTTAATGGAGTATTTTGTGCTGTGACCACACTAAAGCCTCAGCCAGTGGAGGATAGTTTTTTAGTAAAACCCCCATTAAAACATAATAATACAAGGATCTGTTTTTCTTCCCCTGTTGATATTCTGCTCACACTCAGTTGTAATTATGACGGCCGTATGATTCTGTCTTTGCGTCATTGCTTGGTTGGAAAGCCAAAACACTGGAAGACACGGCTGAGTGTTTGCCATGGAAACAAGGCTCAAACCATTTTCTTACCTGCTAGAATGTACAAGAAGAGTCCACATATTTCTGACTGCAGCAGCAGAATGTATGAATTTGTCTCAATGGGAGCATTACCGTGGATGTCCTTGAGGCAGATCTGGTAACGGTGTTAAAATGTTCCAGGAACAGCATAAGACATGCGTCACTGCACTCGTGGACCCCACCCCCACCCCCCATTTCATACATTTTGATAGGAGCTGGTGTCTTCAAGGCGGTTAATGTGGCCTTCCCTATTTCCTGTTTTGTTCCCTGGGTTTAATACTTTTTATGCCTCATTGATTTATAGCCATCCCATCAAAAGGCCTCAGCTGGGCGATCAATCACGTCTCTGTCGTGCTGCACTCAAAACACCGGCCTGCATACGGCTGCTTCTGGAAACTGTCTAGTCTGGATTCAGGGCCGGGTTTAGAAACTGGGGCCAGACTGGGGTTCGGTTTTTAAAAAGGAGGGTCTTTTTTTTTAAGTGAGTAAAAAAGAGTTTGTTTGCTGTAATGAATTAATGACTAATGAAGGAATGCTTGTGCAAAATAAATCAAAATAAATGAGTGTTTGTGTTATTTTGTATCCCTTTTCATCTTGCTGTGAGCTTTGTTGGTTTGCATCTCTTTATAAGATAAGATACTACATGGATCCCTTACATGGGAAATGTTCATGTTCCAGCAGCTGGCTCAGTGTTTTTTCCTCTTGCTGTTCATTTTTGCATCGCTTTCTGCTAATTCTGTGCCTCTCGGTGTCCCTTGTGCATTTCTTCGTGTTCATTTTGCACCTCTTCATTGTCATTTGGTGCCTCTTGATGTTCATTTTGGATGTCTTAATGGTCTTTTTGTGCCTCTTAGTGTTGGTTTTGCATCCCCTTATGCTCTTTATGCTCGTTTTACATGTCTATTATCTTTCTGCATTTCAGTGTTGTGTGTGTCTGGTCGTTTTGCATGTGTATGATGGTAGATGTTGTTTTGCATCTTTTAAGGGTTATTTTGTGTCCGTTTGCTGTAGTTTTGTGTCTCTTCGTGTTCATTTTTGATCCGTCCATTTGGTGTCTGTGGCTGTTTTGTTTCCATCTGCTGTTATCGTGCATCTCTTTAGGATCTTTATGTGCCTCTTGGTTTTGCAGTTCTCTTCATGGTCATTTTGTGCCTCTTGCGGTTCGTTTTGCATCTCTTCATGTTGGTGTTGCATTTCTTTCTTGTTATTTTCCTGCTCTTGGTGTTCACTTTACATCTCTTCATGGTCCTTTCGTGCCACTTGGTGTTTGTGGTGCATGTCTTTATGGTCATTTTGTGCCTTTTGATGTTTGTTCTGCATGTCTTAATGATATTTTATTGCGTTTTTGGTGTTCATTTTGTCTTCATGGTCATTTTGTGCCTCTCGCTGTTTATTTTGCATCTCTTTACTGTCATATTTTACCTCTTTATTTTAGTTTTGCATTTGTTTGTGTTTGATTTGCATTTTATGGTCTTTTTGCATGTCTTTCTTTCTAGTGGTTTGACTGGTTTTCTGGTCCAGGTGCCACAGACCTGTAAGTGATCCAGCCCTCCCTCCTGTCTGAATTACAACAATCCTATTGATTTATTTAAAGCAGCTCATAGAATTCAGTTTAAATTTCGTTTCATAAACTGCTGAGTGGTTCGCTTAAGGCTGTGCCCTCAGCTCAGCCCTGAGGCCAGTGTTTGGTCGCTGTCCGCGGTGCTGACAGTAAACAGCCACAGGCCTCTGCACATCACTTCTATTTGAATAAGGCTGCTTTTGGTGTAGAGTTAACAGTGCAGCAGTTCTGCGCAACACATGCAGGAACTCAGATGTTCAACTTTTGACTAAATGTGAGTCACGCACATCATGCTGCCGACTCAGTGGCTCATAAATTGCACCCAGCGGGCGACCGGACCTTGTGCCTTCTGGAGCGTCTGGGACGCGCAGGCGCAAATGTGACTTTTCTGAATAGTTTCTTTTTTGGAACCAAGTCCAACGCGTGCGACGCAAACACGTAGAGAGGATGTTTTCTGTCAGTGCGGAGACCTAGAAACCGTCTCTCCTCCTGCTGCATCCCTGCATCTGTAGACTAACTGTCTCACTTTGTTGCCTGTGTGTCTAACGAGGTGCGAACCCCGGAGGAACTGCTACCCTCCTCTTCCTCCTCCTCCTCCTCCTCTTCCTCCTCTTCCAGCTCGTCGTGGTGCCGCAGCAGCCAGCGCGGTGAGTCCGTCCTGCAGCAGCAGTAACAGCAGTAACGGCACCTGTCGTCTCAGGACGGGCAGAGAACCGCCTCAGGAGTAAAACCAGGTAGAGACGCCGCTGGGGATCCTGACTACCGATGGCTTCATGTGCAGATATTTGCGCCTCTGAAAATTACGCATCGGTAAGTTCCTTTGACTTGTTTTCTACGGTGATCGCTGCACGCTTTTACTCACATCTTTCCGGTGCGGATGATGAATAAAGAAGGGAATCCCTGAACCCTTTGTGGTTTAAAAAAAAAAAGAGCCTGATTTCTTCTGAAATGCACAGTAGGGAATTAGATTCGGGAGAATGCACCGTAAATAATCGGCAGGGAGACGCGTTTTCCTTGCTGATGTTTTCCATGTGCAGGCGAAGGTCACCCACATGCATGATGAATTAAAGATTTGCGAATGCGGGGATAAAGGAAAAAGGGAAAAGGCAGGGCGAAATTAGCCAATTGATTCTGGAGCACCGAGGGAAGAAATCATTGGTCACTTATTGATTGCAATTAAGGCTGTTTTGCGTTTTTCTTCTCCCTCCATATGAGACACATCACCTGACATTTTTGCGAGCTGTAATGAAAAATGACACGAGTGGACTGTTTATCCGTGTTAATGTGGCCTGTATGACATGTGGGCTGACGGCAGGGGGGAACATTAACTGAACGTAGCTGCCAAAACCTAACGAGTCTGAATGGCTGCATTATTGCACAGTGACAGACATGCAGTCCACGTTTACAGCATCTGGGTTAATTGGAAGCCCTCTTCTTCTTCTTCTTCTTCTTCTGTCTCACTGGGATCGTTTAAGACTGAAACTGAATTATTAATGCACGACAACGTTCAGAGGATCTCAACACACATGGAGCTGATGTGTTCAGACAGATCTTTAAAATTCCCTTTACATCGGACATAAATCATTAAGGAGGTGCACAGACTTGAAGCCCCCTCAGTTCTTCCCTCTCTTGTTTTTTTTTTCTCTTTGTATCTGCATCTGTAGACACACACACACACACACACACACACACACACTCCTCTCTCTCACAGTCTTGTCATTGATTGACAACCTGCTGCTAATTTTAGTGGATGTATTTCCCAGTAGTCCTATCATAGGCTGGTTATGTTTTTGTGTGCTTCTTGTCAGTTTTTCGGTCGAGCTAAGTGCCAAACAGATGAGCATTTGTCACTGAAAACTGTTACATCTCATCTTACGCTCTGCTGTGACACTTTAATACGATAAACAACAGTGAATACTACCATGGCATCAAAAGCACAGATCCATTGCTGACCATTGTAGGGATTTACTTGGCTTTTCCTGCCCTCAGGATAGTTTGATGTTCTGCCCGTCTGCTGTTTCCTGCACCAGTGCCTTCTCACTGCTAAAGACATATGGATTTGTTCTACATAGGACTGCTTATTAACTTAATTTGAAGCCTCCAGCAACATGGCTGCTGTGACATTTAGGGCCGAATAGACGACAAGAAAAGGAGCTAATTGATCCGATGTCCGTCTCTGCATCTGTCTGTCTGTATTTGTGTGCATTTTTGTCCAAATGCTCATCCTGACAGTTTGGTTTGTGTCATCCTCCTCGATATCTCCGTGTTTTCCCTCTGAGCACGCTCTGTCCTATTACTTGGTAAACCATGCAAGAGATGCTTTAGAGGTAATTGGATTGGTTACTAGAGGGAAAGGACACGGGGCAGAATTCGTCTGTGCGTGTGCATGAATTATCTGTCGGGAGAAGATGTTTGTGTGTTCGGCCGTTTTACTGATTGTGTGCATGTGTCATGTGCTGCTGCTGCTGCTGCTGGTAGCTCTGTGTTTGCAGTGAATCACTGTGTTTTCAGGAAGCTGTGCGGATGAGTAAGACATGAAAGAGGGGGGGAGGCAGGGGAGGGGGCTGTTTTAAAGTCTGACCTCAGGCATATAAATGTTATTGTCCTCCGAGAAATTGATGTGATCCTTCCAAATGTCTTGCCTTTGGTAATGAGTTTGTCCGTCATAACGTCACGTCCATGTTTCAGCTTCTTGCTTTAATATAGAGAAGGTGATGACATATCTTTGGCAGTCATATATTAACTCAGTAAAAAACAGCAAATGTTGCCCTTGCGATTTGATCGAGGGAGTTTTATGAGTGTAGGATTCTGTGGGGACAAGATATAAAATAACCACCGAAGGCCTGTGCGTTTGTTTGTGTGTGATGTCTGACTATGTTGAGAGTCAGCTGTGATCTAGAGAGTCTTTTACGATAAGATAAGCTGTACTGATCCCTCACTGGGGAAATGTACAAGATTTCTATTTGATTTTATTTATTTAAACATTTCTTTTAAACAAAAAAAAACACAGAGAAAGTGCCATATAGGACTGCAGCTGGTTATTTCCATCAATAATTAATCATCTCTTGATTAATCAATCACCAGAATGCTCATCACAATTTCCGAAATTGTACATCTTGTCAATAAAACATGCCAAAAGCTGTCCCACAAGACAAAGATCTGATTTCCTCAGCTCTGACTGACTGTGGCACCTTTCCCCAGTATTTCTTCCAGGTTTAGCATGCTGCTTAGAAATACAGGGACTTAAAGGTTAAACATGATCATCAAAAACCACCTGAGGTGCAACGGTAACAGATAACAGAATTTATTCCCAATGTGTCCCACCAGGCACACACACTGTCCACTGGGCACCTAAAGGCCGTTCAGAGTGCTGTATGGAGACATCAAAGGTATTAAGATGAGAGGTAGAAGAAACACAGGGTAATATAAGAAATACAAATAGACAGGGCTGAAAAGGCACGAGCTGGAACAGAAGACAAAATAAATGTATAATTAAATCAAATGAATGTAACATTAGACATAATTTACAGAGTTGCTCACAGAAATATACAAAGATGGTCTTTTTTGAAACTCTTCATTGTGAAAAGTTGCCGTGTGCTTTCATAAAGATTAGACTAGACATATTACTGTATGTAGAAATTGTCTGGCTGTTTCGGACGGAGGTTTTTCTTTCAAATATGAATCCATTTTATAAATGAATGAGTTCGGTAGCATGCCAGTGTAATTCGGGATACAATTTTAGCTCAAAACGAACAACAAATGACATTTACAGTGTGTAGTTCTTTCAGTTTTGCAGCTTGCAGTCGCACAACAGCACTTTTTTTTTTTTTCAAATTCCTACAAAAGAATTCAAATCGGTGTGAAACAAATGAGTCTGATGTGGGGAAAATGACAGATTGTTTTGCTGTTCTGTCTCATCTGGACTTAATAACAAACTGTCTTGTTCCACAGATCACTAACTCAAAGCTACAGGCAGTGACGTCAACACTACAACTGAAAGGGCATTTTCAGAAATGAATTTCAGTTTGTCCTGTTAGCAAGAGATAACTACTAATAGTGACTTTAAAAACACAACATCTCTGCTTGTTGCTTTTCCTCTAATGACTCTTACAGATCGACCAACTGAACATGCTAATGATGCTGCGTCCACACACAGTTGCGATGCTCTCCTTGTTGTTGTTTGTTCTCTTACAAAGCCTTTTCCCTCTGTGTGTTGTATTTCAGAGCCCTTTTTGCTGAAGCGTGGTGAGGCTGAGGGGAGCGATTTCAGTGCAATCCCTGCGAACGTACGCACACACGCAGAAATCGTGGAGCCTTTTGGATACAAGCGCTTCACAGGAAACAATGAGAGGCTGCCTGCTGGCTGCAATCCTTCTGCTGCTCTTGGTGAGCCGTTTGTGTGCATGTATCTGTGTGCTGTTCACATGTGTAGGCGTGTGTGTGTGTGTGTGTGTGTGTGTGTGTGTGTGGAGGGGATATTCAGGAGCACAGGAATGCATATATCCATATATAAAGGTGTGAGTGCTGTATGTTCTCATGTCTACATCACCAACCTCCTCCCCTCAGCTCCAGCTTTGGTTTATTTTTATACGCACACTTTTTGCGGGTGTGTTGGTGGCGAGCGCTGGAAGGATGGTAATCACCATATGCCGCATCAGCACATCAGCATACGTTACACAGGTCCCGGATCAGCTCTGCGTTGAGGCTGCTGGCCACCTCCTAGAACAATAACAGATGGCCTGGCTGACCGGAGAGCTGCCTATCCATCTGCTGTGACTCACTTCTATTAGCGGGTCTCATTGAAATAAAAAGCAGAATGGAAGAGCTGTGCAAGATGTGTGGGAGGAATTATATTCGGGGCAGTGATGCAGCACAGCAGCACTTTCCCTGGCATGAGCCACACAGATATATAAATTGCTTTTGGTTGTTTGAAAGTTCCTCCTTTACCTGATGACGATCTCTTCCTGCTTTTGTAACTGCCAGCGAAAAATAGCAGCTGAGGACTGCTGCTAAAGAGACCGCAATTAATTCATAATGTGACCTTGCAGCCACCGACATCCTCCGCAACCTTTAAGTCACTGCCCCCGAACATATGTGAAGTGTTCCTCCAGCTGACATCTGTGCACAATGCAGTCTCGAGCTGACCTTCAGCGGCTGATGTGGCAGATACGTCTGTTGTGATGTACTTATTGTGTGTCAAATGGGTCTGTACGCTGGGCCAGTGGTCTGCGACGTCAAATGGGAGTTTTATTATCTGTGCTGCGTGGTGCTATGGGAGCTACTGAGTTATCTTGGCCCTCGAAAATAGCCTCGGGGAGGGAAACTGTGCTCTGTGGGCTCCGAGTGGAAGGCTTATCTCGGCAGACATCTGTTTTAGAGCAAGAGGAGAGGAGTGATTGGGAGCAGAGAATAAGAAGCACACTTAAAAAAAAAATGTTCATTGATCTGCCCTCTGTTGCCTGCAATGTTGTCATGGAGTCTGTTTTAGGCTTTTTAAACCCTCAGCAGTCCTCAGTTAGCCTGCTTTGGTTGCACCGGCTCTTTAAAAATCCTGTGTTCTTACCTGTCAGCTGGTTTCAAAGCAGTGATTTAACCACTGCACCGAAAGTAAAGCTGCTGCTATGGACGTTTTGATAATAAAAATGGATCTGATTAACATGTGTAATGTGGAAAGAGTCTCTTGTAGTTTATTTATTTCAATCCCCCCTAGCTTGTCTTGGACCTCTAAATACATTACACAAACACATATAAGCGAATATCTTAAATAAAATAACAATAAATAATAATAAAATCAATTGAATAACAACTGAAGGTAATACAGACATAAATAAAAGCATTGTAGACCCAGGAAACCAGGAAACCGCAGTAACCCAAGCTGCTTTATGTATGTCCAGTCATAGAATAGAGCTGAGATGTATTTATTTATATTTTCTTAAAGGAAGGGATGCTCAACAATAATGTTGCTTTAGCAGGCAGAAAGAAAGAAACCTGGTGAAGGCTGTGCTAAAGTTAGCAGCTAGCTGGTGAAACATTTAGCAACGAAGGACACACATATTTTGCTCTATGGAAATGGTTAAACCAAGCAACAGGTAAAAGAATAAAATTAAGTTATCTTATACTATTTTTTGGCCTAAATTAATACAAAGGAACGAAACTGACAGTGTCAAAAATAAACAAATAAATAAATAAATAGTAATTTATGCTGTTGTGAAGAATTTGGTTCCATCTGTGAAATGTCACTTTATATTATCTCTTTTACTCCCAGTCTAAATCTATCATATATTAGCATGCTAATATTTCCTTCCGTTAGTTGCACTTGACAGTGACTGGTCACAAAGGCCTGTTGGTGCTTTCCATGTCTGCCAGAGTCTGCGTGACATAAGTTTCAGGCTCTAGCCAAGTCCTCCAGGGTCCCTGCACAACCTGTGACCACATAGACGGTACACACAGGAAGCACACGGGCTGTGCATGTGCCATCAAACAAATGGTACTCAAAAAGATGTGCTTGTTATTAGGAGACATGAGAAGAATCTCTGTTATTCACACCTATTTAATCATTATTATTAAAAGAGTTTTAATTGATGTTTTCACTGCTGGACTTTGGAGGTGCTTTGATTTGTAAGTGCTTTCCATCAATGGAGCCCAAACGCAGTGGGAAGTTCTAAATTTCTGCAGAAATCTGGTGCCATATTTGTCCACCGTGCTCAAAACACCTCAGGAATAATCACTGCTACCGTGCTACAGTTCAGTCTATAATGTTATACTATAGCCTGTAGAAGGTACA
The DNA here is from genome assembly GCA_900302755.1 of Chromis chromis. Classification (NCBI taxonomy): domain Eukaryota; kingdom Metazoa; phylum Chordata; class Actinopteri; family Pomacentridae; genus Chromis; species Chromis chromis. The sequence goes on along the minus strand of OMNN01080728.1, from coordinate 6,095 downwards.
AAGTCACAGTCAGTCTTTCAGAAGCATCCATGTGTTGTTCGGTGCTTGACGTTAAACCAGCTGTGTAGCAGAGCAATGCGTAACTACCTTTGGAAAACATGATTTGACCTACAACTACTCTGTACATAACAACTAACTTTGGTTTTAATTGTCTGATTCGCGATTCTCCAGTTGTAAACACTCAACTAAGAGCTGCTGCAGTCTACCTGTATTAAAACTGAAATCACTATAGTAAAAAGAAAACTGTAATTATAGCAAATGTGATAATCCAGCTCAGTAATAAGCATAATATCCAGAAGTCTATATAAATATATAACGAATGACAGATTTTATGCTGTCATCTTACAGGCCTGTCTGCATTCATGCCAAACAGATATTAGTCATCTGCATCCAATTATTTCTCATTTCTAGGAAGCTTTGCCGACAGCATGCATTGGCTCCTGGCTGCTTACCTGCTGCTTAGCAACATGGATGCTTGCTACGTGTACAAAGAGGTCTCTCTTCCAAACAATGCCAGCGCTGGTTTTTATTAAATAATATCAAACGCCGCTGACGACACGCAAAAAAGCGAGGTGTGAGATTTTTCTTTGTCTTTGTTTATCCATCACGGAGAGGAAAGGGGGACTGTTGTGGTCCAGTGTTTTTAACAAGTGTTGTCTGGAAATGGCAGCGCACCAGAGAGCAGATAGCAGCTAGCTCTAATGAGGGTTCACATAATTCATGCAGTGTTTTTTTATTTTTTTTAATTCTGCCCGCGTCCAGCGAGATAAAGAAAGGAAGTGAATCCTAGGACATCTTCACAGTCGGTTGATGCCCTATCTTATCTAGGCAGCGGGGCCTGAAGTGAATTCATATCGGAGGGCAGAGTGATGGAGTGATGAGTCAGCCATGGCTCAGCGGGCTGGGATATATTACACCTATCATTTCACAGTGAGAGCGAAAGGAGGGGTTGCAAGAAAGCGAAGGGTGCAAAATAGAGATTGGCCTTAAGAGAGCGAGAGGGAGCATCAACAAAGAAGTTGACAGTAACTCGACTACTTCTGGGTAAATAGTTCCCTTTACTGCACTGGAAGACACCTTAGTCACTCCGCTGTGGTTTAGCTTTTTAATGGTGTTTGGAGCAAGGTTGCTTTCTGTATTTTGATGTATTTTTCAAATAAAGAAGAACTTGTGGCAGAATGCAGATTTAAGAGGGATGCAGATTTCAGTAGAAAATGTCTGAGAGCCACAATTTGGATTCACCAACAAGACCTCCCTTGTCCACTGCTTCTGAGCTCTCAGTTTTTTTGTCTTGAAAAAAAGAACATTTTCAGTTTTAATCGACAACAGTTCCATTATTGTAAAACCAAAATGAACAACCTGGGGCTGTATGGATGAGAGAAAGTTGGGAGAATGGAAAATGGTCTGCACTTATATAGCGCCTTTTTGTACCTTAGCGGTACCCAAGGTGCTTTTCAATGTGTTTCTCATTCACACATTCACACACCAATGGTGACAGAGCTGCCTTGCAAGGCGCTAATCTGCCATTGGGAGCAACTTCGGGTTCAGTGTCTTGCCCAAGGACACTTCGGCATGTGAGGGGGACCGGGGATTGAACCACCAATCTTGCCATCAGTGGACAACCCGCTCTACCACCTGAGCCACAGCCTCCACAACATGAAACATGAATCATCCCTTCACGTTTGATTGTGACCGTCTATTTCTAGTCGCTGCAGGTTGCTTTTAGTAGTGGCGGAGGAGGTTGATGTATATTGCACCAATATTGTTTTATCACTGTGTTCCTATTTGTAGCCTTCCACTTGAATTAAAGCACATCTTATCTTGTAAGGCAAAAGCTAGTAAGTCTCATTACAGAGGGGAGGAACTCGCTCCAGCCACTTATTCTCATGCGTTCTAATTGCTCTGTCCATAGCTCGAAGGTCGTGACTGTAGAAGAGAAACAGTAAATGTATTTGAGAGCCATGAGCTTGCTGGAAGTTTGTCCTATTCTGAGTAAACTGGCCTCCCCAAACACGCCTGCATACTTCAAACACAATCAGTTCTGATCTAATAATGGCCCTGCTTGCCATCAGCCGCATTAGATTTGCCTTGTAGGAATTTTCAGAAAATAAAGTGAGGCTAATTTCATGTGGCCCACGTTGTAACTCAATCTACACTCTTCCTGCCACTACAATTATTTTTATTATCATGATTAATTGTGGATCACAGTCTTATAAGTGCTGTTAAATGAGACAGAACTAGAAATCCACAAGCGGTTGGGAAATGTTTCCTGTCTGCAAAGTCTTTGGAATTTGAGACGAATGCTATCTGATCTAAGATAAAAACAAGTTCAACAAGTTACAGTTAAGTCAAAAGGTGCCTCGTCCTCATCCTTGTATGTGCATGTTGAGGAGAAAGAGTCAGGAAGATAAACTGTTAATCCGCTGCTCTGTGATGTACCATTCCTGACACCAGGCAACCAAGCTGGTCAGGTTTAATACAGCATGTGTAATGCCGCTTAAGCTCAGCCCTGTTGACATTCCTGCCCCTCTTGTTTTGCTCAGATGTTAGACCTTTTGGAAAATCGTCTTCATTGAAAACAAAACCTGCGTCATCCTTCACCTTAACCACAGCCCGGGCAGATTGTATTCGTCTGAGGACTGTATGTGCTGCCTAGAGTGCTCTAGTATATTTTTTTTCAAAAGAACATCTGCCGTACTCTGAAAGGCTGCTGAATACAGCGCGGAGTGCAAATGCCATTACACTTTATGCATCTGGAGGTTTCAATAATGAGAGGTGATCTAAAACGAAGACAGCACTACATTTGACTGCAGAAAAATGTTCATTAATAATACAAGAACTTATTCAAAACTGGCCCTGGCTCAGTTCCACAGCTTAAAAACACAGAAAGTAAGATGTGTTGTTGTGATTGTTTCCAACGGACACATTTCTTGCAGCAGATGTATGAATGTGGATGGGAATCAATGGCAGCCAGTTTGATGATCTTTATATGATAGTATTTGAAGTACAATATTTAGTTTTTCCCTTTGAACGTTCAGTGTTAGTCCACACAAAGAACATGTGTTGATTGTTATTACCTCAAGGCACCTAACTGTAAGTAATTCTCTTCTGTGACATTTCTATAAAATTAGCTTGACCGTTCAGTGCAGTAAAATGAAGACACTCTTGATCACCTTGACTTTGTCCCTGTAAAAGGTGGGGCTGGTTTGAGGGTCTTTTTAAGTAAACAGACAGGGCCCATAACAGCAGCACTGAAACTGGGGCTGATGGGCTGAATCTCCCTCAGAGGCTGACCTCAGACATCGCTCCAGGCATCGCTGTCCTTCACACTGTCTTCCTTCCTACCTTTGGGATGTACACAGAGAACCCCACTGTTTGTGTGTAAATGTATCACAGTGATTTCTTTTTTTTCCCACTCTAAGGCTCAGGTGACTCTTCCAAAGTATTTTTTTATTTTAAATAGATATGACCTGTACTCGACCCCTTATCCCATCATGTTAAGCCTACTTCAGAAACTGTAGTATTTAATTCTAGCCTCCGATTTGGACAGCTTACTAAAAGCCTCGTCCCAGCACACGTTTGCCATCTAAGGAAAGGTTTGTGAGGGCTAAAACGATGAACTAAATAAATCCCCATTCTAGACACAAAGATGGATTGAATTATCTTTGATGCTGGATGACGTTAGTTTGTTGTGTTGCTTAAAAAAAATCTCATCAAAGCATCGATTTCAAGACCTCATTTGTTATTGCCAGTTGCCATGCAACCTAATATGTACCCTCCTTGTGGCAGTGTAATTATAATCAAGTTATATTATTGTGTCTACCCCCTGTAGATTTGTCCTAAATTCAAATCATACAAAGAGGATTATGCAGCATATTATACATCAGAGTTTGATTACTTCAGTGTCTTGTCTTTGTTGCCTACATCTGCAGCACTGTGTTTTGTCATGAGGTTGAAGTTTGGGTCAAGAGAATATTTAATAGAGGAGGCCAGCCAATACGCTTTACAAATGTATTTTTTTTCTGGCACATGAACCTGTACTCACGTGTGGACATGTTAAAGACGGAGACCACTGGCAGTAATACTAGCCCCCAGGGTACCAAGTGTACCTCTGTCTCACGTGTCTTCGTTCTCTTGAGTTTAACGAGTAGGCGCCTCCCTTTTGAAGTGCGTAACAAAAGAGTAATGTGTTTTTTGTGTGTTTTCCTCCAGGGTTGTCAGCGCATTGTCGAAGATTGGCAGAGAATCCTAATGGTCAGATCGCTGGTTATCAGCCCCCACGAGGACATGAGGACTTGGTTGAAATATGCCAGCCTTTGTGGCAAGAGTGGACGCCTGGTCAGTACATTGACATGTTTGTACAAAGCCCCACAGTTTTATCCTAGGTCATTCTAATCCCATAAGGAGGAACAAATCAGAGCTGATTAAATCAGTTTTGTCAGACAGAAAAGGGAAATGGAGCTCTGACAAAGTTAAGTGCAACCATAAACTCTAGCCATGAAATCCAACTTTATTGAAACCTGAAGAAAGTAGCACAGCAACCTCAATCACACTGTTTAGAAACCTGAGCCTGTATATCTCCTGAATTAAAGTGGTGCAATTATCCATTCTTGACCTTGCTGTTATTCTAATTGATTGCAATGGATGGCAGACAATCGGCCAGTTTTTCTATCTGCACTCTCTTGGTATAGTTAAGCACACAGGATGCCAGAGTCTCCATCTATGAGGTAACTAAAAACGGGAGATGTGATTGGCCAACATCAGACATGGAAGGAAATGAGATTACAAGGAGTTGGAAAAAATGATCCAGCTGAGACTTGCACCTTTAGAGTAATGTGGTTTGAGTGTCTTTCATCTTTTAGGCCCCGTCCACACGAAGACGAACCCAGGCCTAAATGCACAAATAGTTCATCCAACCCGTGTATCATCCACACGAAGCGTTTTGGGGTCTGAAAACGGTCATTTCTGAAACCAGGTCCCAGAGTGGAAAGATTTGAAAACGGTGGTTTCACGGTTCCATAGTTGAGCTGTATCCGAATCTTTTCTGAAACGCTTGCGTCATAGCTCCACCTCTCGATAAATGCACATGCGCCAAACTCAGAAAATGACTACAACAATGGCGGCGTACAGTGTTGCATGTACTGCTGAAGCTAGTCACCCTGTTATCGCTATTACAGCAAAATATACTTCTTCTGCGTTATCACCGTGTTCACCAGACAAATATGGAAAGCACAATACACCACTTCATGTTCTATGTTTACATCGTATACAGATTTCTGCGCATGCCTAAAGTCCCGCCGCCAGTTTCCGTTACGCCGTCACAGCGCCACCAACAGGCCTGGCATGTGTCTTACATCGTTTTCAGGCGTATCAAGTGAATTCGTGTGGACGGACACATTTACTGAAACAGCTCCGTCTTTACGAAGAACGTTTTTGAAACTATAAGCGTTTTGGCTTCATGTGGACGGGGCCTTGTTGGTTCAAACCTGGTTCCTCCTAAGAACCTGTTTGCTTTGCCATCGGCAAGAAGCCAAGTTGGAGCCACGCCATTGGGTCACCGTGAAACGACTACGCTTGTATCCATTACATAGCAGTTAAACAAACGCAATAAGTTGATGATAATATCTATGTTTATCTTTATAAAGATGTTTATAAGGTCCGCAAGGCGGAGGTGCCTGTTGCCCACCGCCGGCACATCTGAGTATCCGCGACACAATTGTACCAGATTTCAGCTCCAACAGTTTGTGCAAAACTTCCATGTGTCCCTGGAGTCATTCCAATACATCTGATCAGACCAGGGACGTCCTGGAGAAAAAGGACACTAATGACCTCTTGTGTGTCCCTTTCCACCGTTGATTGTTGGTCACCATAACCCCGCCCACAGCCCCTGACGTACTCGGTTCTTAGCTCTGGCCCAGCAAAGAGTTGGTGCTTGCTAAACTCCAGTTTTTAGAACTTGGAGGTGCTTATGTGGTGGAAACACAAAGACCTCCAGTAAAGTTGTCGATGTCAGACAAAATTTCACAACTAACAATTTCAGTTCCTCAAACAAATCAAGGAAGACACGCAGTTACAAACGGTTAAGACGTAATGCG